>JAOBRC010443900.1:0-12016 GCA_027575255.1 Scolionema suvaense
AAAGGTCTGCGAGCAGGCTAGTTTTCAAGGGGAATTTTTATCTTCAGTGCAATAACATGAAAACACATTGGGAGGTCTTTCCTGAAACTGATCGGAAACGATCCCTCTAATGTCGAAAATGCTGTTCAATCAATTAGTGCCCACAGCATCGTGCATAATCAGTGCTAAGATGGACTTTCAGACTGAATATCTCTAGTACTACCTATGCCTATATTGTGAATAAAAAGTGCTTACCATGTTTGATTGAAATCGATCATCAGTCCATTTTCAGGCCATCTGGTAATACAAAAGTTTTGCTTTTTGTAGTGCCTTAAATGCAACAATAAATTCCTGAAAGCGGCTACAAATGATGACACAATTGTATGCCCCGAATGCAGCAGCACAATGGTTATTGTTAAAACGTCTGCAGATTGGGAAGCCGAAGAGGCTATCAATGATGCTGCAGATGCCAATAGTGAATGCTCCGTTGCTTCTTCCCAACAAGGATCAGATTCTGTATGGAACGAAAGAGATCAAATTGTTGATCGCACTGAGCCTTATGTAAGAGGCGCATCAATGTCCAGAGCTGTGATGTCCACCAGTGCACTTGTTATCCCGCACCAACCTGGTTCTAATTCCCGTCCAGCAGTTTCTTCATCTTTGCCTTTGGAATGGAGTAACCATACTATAGAAACAGATGAGGAAAGGTACTTTCGGTACTGCATTCTTTTTGATTATTGTGTCCTGAAGACATTTTATTTTGGTTTATGTCCAGGACATTTAGCCATATTTGATTTTGCATGAAGCAGTTGTCTCTGACTGATTTCCGCTAGTTAGAAATGACAAATGAAGCCCTATATCTGCTCCCAAATGCTTTAATGTAGCATTGGCGAGCTTTGTTGACAAATTCAGGGGATGCACTGCTTCAAATTGTTTTTAAACAAACAATTAGCTTTGCTATCATGTATAATGCTAGTCCAAAATGCTATTTACAGTTAGAGCAAGCTATATAAAATGCATCCTGGGCTATTCCAAAAACCTGAACTTAGTTGAGGGACAAAGGGTTGAGAATGGCTGAAAATTGAGACAAGTGAGGAATGATGGTTACACCAATGCTCAATTATTATACCCTTCATGAACCCTCAGCTGCAAATTTCCGCAGCAATCGAGACAAAAATATCTGTTTTAGTTTGGAAAGACAGATGTTTCTGATGTTCCTACGAAGTTTTTGTGTGATCAAGCCGCTTGCTCTTTCAATTGCAAAAAGTGTATGCCTGAAAGATATACTAAGGCGTATAAGAAAGTTTTTGAAACCTCTTTGTTAAACTGGTTGGATAGCCAACGTTTAGATAGTCAAAAATGTGTGATGCGTTTTTTTCATTTCTTGTATATTTTTACCCTAGAGCTTCTGTTGATGGTCGTTCCCAAGAGCTCTGTGGATCACTTCGGTCAAACTTCAACTTAGCATTATATTCCTGGTTGCAGAAAGGTTATAGTTATGACACGATGAGCACGAATACTAGGATTTCTGATGCAGATAGAGTTGATGGAGACGTTATATCAAATGCATCTCACCATAAGAATATTCGCTCGGCGATTGTTTCTTTGAAAGAAAACAATCGCGTATCAGCATCTCCGAGTCCATCGACAGAGTCTGGTTGGACTGACTCATCTCGAGGAGAATCTACGAGACCATCTCGTAAACACTCCCGAGCAGAGTCTCGTTCTCGTGCTAGAACACCACGTTCAGCAATGCAAACTCCAATTCAGAATGCAGTGAAAGGATCAATGCTTGCCAATGAGGAAGAGTTTGGGAAGTGTGATCATAGACTGAAGTTATTTCTGAATGTTAGCATATACAAAGGAGATGATGAGAGTTTTCTGTTCCAGTTGCGGGTGAGTTTCTTAATGTTAGCATATACAAAGGAGATGATGAGAGTTTTTTGTTCCATTTGCGGGTGAGGAAGTATAATAATCTGCTTTTGTGCAAATTTCAGGTTCTATCTTTTGTGCGGTTTTAAAAAGTTGTTAACAGTATGAATACAAGATGACCTTGTAGGGAGAATTAGTGTGACAGAGGTGAAGGCACTTGATCAGGGCTGTATCCAGCCAGTATCGTCCGGAACATGGATGTTGATACTAAGTTTATTGTGTTTAAGATCTGGAACGCTTTTGAAACTAATTTGATAGTGTTAATAGCATTTGGAAATTTAGCGACTCTTTTACTGAGTGTCTACTGTTATTACGTATGATATGCAAAGAAAACTTAATTTTTAAGGATGCCAGAAAGCAAATTACGTATGATATGCAAAGAAAACTTAATTTTTAAGGATGCCAGAAAGCAATATGCTCTTCGTGTGCAAATCTGATCCCTTGATGGAAAAAACCCCGCCCTTTGCATAAGTGACTGCATGGAACCTGGTGCATTAAATCTGTGCCTGTAATTCCTATGTGAAATCTCTATTTTCTATTCTAGTGTGGATGTGTGAGTTACGGACGGCGATCAGAATTCGATTGTCTCTTGAGTTTCTCAAACCTTGCTGTATACATTTTCCGCATCACCGATCCTGAAAGGTAAAATATTGCTTATCTGCATATGATGGTATATTGGTTGAGTTTCTTTTGAAATGGCAACAAGTGCAAGGTGAACATCTGTGTATTTTCTATTTCTCTTTCATATTTGTTTTTTTAGTCTGGTGATGTGCTCTCCACATTGCCTAGGTTTATGTCTTACATGTTTGCCTGCTCTGCTCTCAGACTCTGGGGCTCAATTGCAGCCTGTTTTTCATGCTCTCACTTAATTAGCCAGTCCATACACAGATCACAACCACTTTTTCTCATCTGGGTGGCAGAGTCCAAAACAACTGACATAGTTTTGTGTGTATTTCAGTATTTTGGTGAACATTCTTTATCTTGATAATTGCAACATTAATTCTCGTCAAACGAAATTATTATGTAAGTTCCTGATTGGGCTAAGCTAGCAAACTGAAATAGGTCAGAGTATCCATGGTTTTTTTTATCGCCCATTGCAAAAGGGAAAAATTATTCCGAGTTATTCTAGCACGGTCAACATATCTGGAGATTGAATATCAAGAAGAATTTCTTGCTAATGATGACAGAAATCGTGCTAAACTATAGTTTTGACTTCTCTTGTCTTGTGGATATGAATTTCTTACGAACTTCAAAGATACCGAAGTGCTACTCTAAGGCATCACTTAAGCCTGAATTGCTCAGACCTGTCGCTCGCCAGATTCAACCAAGATAAAGTTATGCTAGTTTGAATGCCTTAGTTTTAAAGAAATTCATTCATATTCTAGTGCGGTTGTGGCCAAAGTCCATAGCGATTATCTGCATCATAGTCATTGTAGGATAAAGATCCACATTGTACCTCCCCTTTACTGTAATTGTTTTTTAGGAAGTAGGGTTCGCACTGTTTTGAAACAACATGCGACTTGCTAATGTGTGTCTATATGTTGTAGTGATGATCCTGAGGAGTGTTTGAAAAAGGAAGCTGTCTTCAGTTTGAAGGACCTGAAATTTATTGATCGTGGATTTCATGATCAGGTATTTGTGAAGATGTTCCTACGTTTAATAGAGGGAATTTTGCTGCCTTTTTTGGTTCGGAGGTTTGTTTGCCAATGTTCCTCCTTTTAGGAAAGAATTAGGTTGATGTGTGGTGTCTAACTTTTTGAAACATCCATATCAACTGTTACTAAAACGCTTGAAGTTGTTTTCACTTTCAGATTATCTATGAGAGAAAAGAAGTACGTGCCTGCTAAGATTTACTTCGTTAATGTTTAGACACTTGCTGCACTTAACTTTGGTTTTTAATAATGTTTCTTTACATTTAGTAGTTGCAGGAACGCCCACTTGTGAAAGTCTTTTTTCAGTTGTTACATTTTGAAGTGTCTTCGTTTGAAAACGACGAGGGTTCAGAGGAAGGGAATTCATTGCGAGGATTTGTATTTTCAGAAACTATTTCTATTGTTGTGCCAATAACAGTCACAGTTACACCATGTACCATTCGTATGCCGGTTTAACTTCATTAGTTACTGTTACATGTGAGCTCTTTTAGTCTCTAATTATTGTTTTCTTTTGTCCTAATGTACATGAGCTTTTCCTTTCCTCTGTCTTAGTCATTTTCAATGGAGTTCAACAAGGATGGTGGATCCTATAAATTCCTTTTACGAGATGTTGAACGAACCAACAGATTCCTTCCACTGATATCTGGTAAAAGCTTGTTTATTTTTTATCACTACTCAAATGTATACCTGGAAATTATATCCTTGTTGCTCTGGCATATAATTGTGTCTGTTTTATGTATTAAAATCGTGTTTTATGTATATTTGTCTGTATAATTTATGAATTAAGAGGTAGAAAGTGACATTTTTTCAGTCAGGTTTCAACCACTGAATATGCATGGCCTCTTTCAGCTTGCTTTGAAAATCTGCTGGAGCTTGATCTAAAATGGAAAAGCAGTCAGTGCCACATGCCTTTTTGCAAGTACAGTGTCAAACACTTGTAACTTTCTATCTCCATTTAATTCTGTCACTGCTTTGTCTTCTTTCTCTTTTCTGAAGACGTTTTCCTCCTTCTTAAGAATACTAAATAAAGTATTTTATTTTCGAACATGAGATGCCTGTGATCATTCTCTCAAGAGAATTACCCGCCGTCTGCCCTATCTGATCCAACCATATTTTATTGCAGAGTAAATTTACTGTTTGTTTTTTTTTAGATTTTGTACAAAAGATGCCTAGAAAGGAGGATATGCCTTTGCTCAACGATGAAGTTAATCCGCAAATTCATGCAGATATCAGGTAAATATATCCTCGTGTGATGGATCAGTAATATCCAAAATGTGTCATATCCCTATTGGATTATGACATGAAGTTATTCTGTAAATTCATAGCATCCTCACCCCCTTTCTGCTGGAGAGTGGTTGAAAATTTTCCAATTTATGGAAACAGAAGGGGGGGGGGGTTTGGGGGCATGTGGTGGGAGGCAAGGAAGAAAAATGCCAGGAAAGGGCAAGGTAAGATTTTTCTGAGGAAGGGATCACAGATTTTGGCGATCGAGTTCATCCTAGTCCACATAGCTTCTCATCTACTGTCCCTTCATGTGCAGTATTGACTAAATGGTTGGTAATTTTATTGCTTACATAGCATACAGCTACATCAAGAAGACCCGTTTAGTCACAGTTGCCTTGTCATATGACCCAAAAATAGATATGCACCAGGCGAAAGGTAGAAAAGGGAGGGGTTGTAGAATTTTGAATTTTCTGGGAAGTGTGTGGGGGGGGGGGGCGTGTTGCCAGGAAAGCGGTGGGGACTGATTTTCGGGGGTATTGACACCATGAAGGACGCTATGCAGATTCTAATCCCCCAATTGGATTATGACGTGAAGTTAATCCACAAATTCTTGTGGATATCAGGTAAATATATCCTCTTGTGATAGTAATATGCGACCATTATATATGCTGTAAACAGAGCACATATTATGGAATGAAAAATGTGGCATACATACCTGTGGCGTATAAATGGCTGCTTAGAAAAAGATGCCCAACTACTGTCTGTGCGAAAAAAGGCTGCTGGTGCTATAATAGAGGAGGAGCTGGGTGTTAACAGGATTTCACATGGGAGATTTTGCGGTCGAATAGAAGTTCTGAAGATAAATGAGGAAGGTTCACGTTTTGCACAAAAAGAGCAACGCTTTTGAATTTTGGATGCTTGTTTCAGAAATAATGTTTTCCATCATCAGTCCAAAATGCTACATAACCAAATGTAAACCAACACAACTATATATACAATTGTCTCAATTTCTTACCAATTTCCGCACTATAATTTACATACCTCATATCAGACAAATTAGGTATAATTGCTTTGCCTATAAACTAATTAGTCTTCTAACACATACCAATTGCTCACACCTAAGTTAAAACAATCATACCATTCCCTGTTAAGCCTGGTTCCCATTAGGACATAAGCCTTGGCTTGGCTTGGGATTGTCAGGTTGATGAGTGGTGGAGGCTCGAGAGATGTCGGCCTGTCATACCGTAACGGAGGGTCCCACTGGTGACTATGCTCAGTAAAGGATCAAGAATGCAAACTGTCCAGTGACGAGGGGCGGTGCAAAGGAAGTGGTTCATGTGACCGAAGCAAATCAGGATAGGGTGGTTCACTGTTGGGACTGCTTCTATTAAACTGTTATTGATGGTAAATGGTTCCCACTGTGTCACAAGGATGATCTACCTGACAAGCCTGAGCTTTTTACTCCCTAGTTTTGATTTAAATGTAGCTGATTCTCTGCATAATTTGGTCCAGCAAGTTGGAGTACATTTCTTCATTTTACTTTCCTTTCTTTTTCCTTTCTAGGAAGTTCGTTTTTGGATTTCCGGAGGAACCTCTTGCTATGGTTAGTCTGATATGAAGAAGAGCTTTTTATATGACAGTGTATCGGTTTTCCGCAGAGGAACAATACAGCATGTTTATCTGTAAAAGTTATTCATATGTTATCAAGGACAGCCCCCATATTACAGTCCCCACGTCTGATTGCTCTTTCTTTTTTGATCTGTTTTTTTGTGTAAGGACACCGTGTTTGGGTTATATTTGTTTAAAGGATCATCCTACTTTCTATGTAAGGTAATATGTCTTTTAAAAGACATAGCATGCACTTCCCTTTTGTTGTTAGCGTCTGTTACTGATCCCACATATGTTCATGTACGTGACAGAATTGATTAGTAACAGATTCAGTATCTCATGATTCTAAACAGATGACATTGTACTCTATAATATTATGCTATCTTTTGTGATCCCTGTGATAGTTCATCTGTTGCTGGAACTAGTTGAGCTTTGCATATGCTTTAATTGATGTTAATATTTTGTTCAGGGGCGACGCTTGTATCAGCAACTATCAGAATTTACTCTTTATACAACTGTCTTCCGAACTAAGAAGGTTTGTCTGAAATGAATGCTATTTTTACGATACTTGGCCATTTATGAAGATGCTGTGATTGTGGTGTTGTAATGGAGGAGAGTTGTAGATGGTTTCCATATCTGAAGGACTGCCATTACTGAAGTTAGAAGAAATGCTTTTGATATTAGTGGTTTAGAGGTGTTGGTGCCTTTGGCTATTTGGTCTCATGCAATGCTATTAGAGGTCAGAACGTTATGGTTGCTATTGTTGCCACCGTTGGCGGAGTTATAAAAATTCCAATTTTCAGGTTTATGAATGAACCATGACTGTCTTTGACAATCTATATTAATGAGTGTGAAGATTTGTTGCTTTTGTTTCCATTCTAACTTGTATTCTAACTGATCTTCCATTTGATTATAGTATTCTAACTGATCTTCCATTTGATTATAGTAGTTTCTGATGGGCACTATTCATTTGGGTGCCTGTACTAAGTGTTGAGCTTTCTTCTTGTGTTTTTAATTTTAGTCTCGCATGCGGACACACCATAACTGCTTCATAGCTCATGAGTTTCTTGACTGGCTGTGTGCAAGAAAAGAAGCCACTTCTCGAGAAGAGGTATATGATGCTACAGTTTTCTGCTTATTTTTGCCATATTTGAAGGGTTTAGTACCTGTGCTGCGATTACCTTTATGCCAAGTCTCAATACAACTGTAGTAGGTATTATAGGAGTTGGTTTTCTTTATCTTTTAACCCATTGGGTTGGTGTGTTTTCTTTAAGTCATAATTTCAAGGTTCAACTTGCTTTTATTTAGGAACTATTCAATATTTTTATGTTTGTTATGTTGATGAGCATTGACTTTTTTGTTTTACTCTCTTCATGCGTTTTAGTGCCCTGGGTTTACTCTCTTCATGCGTTTTAGTGCCCTGGGTACTTTGTAGATCCCACGATTATCCCCTGGATAAAGAAAACCAACTCTCTTCATGCGTTTTAGTGCCCTGGGAACTTTGTAGATCCCACGTCACACTTTCTACATGTTGGCATCATTTTTTAGTCTGAATGTCTATAGTTAATGCTAGGGAAGTATCGAAGTATATCTCTTGGCTCTAATTCTCTTTGTGAGGTTCCAGTGAAACTGTGCTTGTTTTCAACTCTGCATTTTTCTCCAGGCAATTGCCCTCTGCCAAAACCTGTTTTGTAGCAAGATATTGTTACCTGTCTCAAAAGATACGGAGTTCTCTGATGGTGATGCATACTTCAAATTTATGAACTTTGATGAAAAGAAGGTGAGATATGGTTATCTATTGAGTGCCTCAGAAATTCAAGGACCATCTGGGAAAGGCTGAGTGATGGGCACTCATAAAACATGTTTAACCCTAGCCACAACGGGGTCATTTTGGCGTGGGTGGTCCGGGAGGCATTACCGTCCCCTCTACAACTTCAGAATGGCTTAATCTGTGTTAGTGAAACTTGGCAGATATACTGTAATGTATGTCATTATACAAATAATTTGGCACAAGTATTTCATTGATGACATCTCTCATTTTTTGCTGTCGTCATCAAAATGACATCACATGCTTGAAAAATGCTGAAAAATGTCGATTTTCGAAAATTGCGATAAAAATGCAGTTTAGCTCGAAATTATGGAGTTTTATTACAATTACTCCATTTTTAGAAAAGTATGCTGTTCTTAAGATCTATTTTTTGTCGTTTTTACTGAAAATAGCTCCTTTGGTATTGAGAATTGAGTCTCCTGCACTATGAAAATGTCATCATCACGCTTTGGGGGTGGCAATTTTTTTTTCAGATATATGCTCCTGAATGAATTCTAGGAAAGTTAACAAAGTTTTGATGTCTGTTTTTTCAACCTTTTCTTTATTGATTAGTGTCTTTTATGATCGTTTTTATGCTATGGATTCATCTCGCATAATTAATGCTCTGGTTTTGTCTTTTGAATCTAAATTGTTAGGGAGAAGAAGGGAGTTCTGTCACCTAGCCGAATTTGACCTAGTGTCACCTCTCCTTCTCGAGACTGTTTTGCCCCTATCAGAAATAGAAGAAAATGGTATATCATAATGTTTAATCACCTCCTGTTCAACACATCCCTTCAGTAAGTGCTCCTCCCCCCTTAAATTTGGGAAGTACTTACTGAACTTTCTTCCTTGGAGTTAACCTCCCCGTTAAAATACATGTTCTCTCCATTCTTGGGGAACAGAATTTACTTGAACCTATCTCTGATGAATAGAGAGAAAGTGCATATCAGGATTTAGACATCCTATTTTTCTGTACGTAAAGACACCGGTACAAAGGACTAGTCAGTATACTATCCATGTTGACATTGCAAGATTTATTGGTAAAAGCACTACTAGCATCTGTTGCAAGTATGTATTTAGCTTGCAATCCAGCAAGGGCTGGAAAGTGCTGCTATATTCTTCTGCCTTGAAAAGATGCAGGATTCGTTTCCACGCTCCACATCTTGTACCGCTGTTTAAGTTAGAGCTCTGATCAAGTTTTATTTTCACAGTGAAGTTCTGGTAGTAAAAGTAAGGACAAGGAAACTCTTCATTGAACAGGTTTTGATTGTATTTAAGGTTACTGTTGCAACTAATTCTGTTGATGAAGATGATGTCAACGACGAGGAGACAGATGAAGATATGGAAATGAACGTTGACATACAGATATACATGCTGGTCATTGCTAGAATCAATGATGAAGGTGTGTTATTAGGTTGAACTTTTTTCTTAGTTCATTGCTGTACTGATTGGGATTCTGTCTGTATTAGCTTGTGCTACCCCTTTTATGGTAGTTTAATGAAAATGCTTCTAAAGAAGCTATTTTCCTTGCTCACACAGCAACTTTTATCACTATGATGTTTCTCCCTTGCAACCTTTTGCATTTTTGGTCATTCAAATGTGGGCTGAAATCCTGATGTATACACAGAACTGTTGATGCTTTGTGAAGTGGAATGCTAGATTGCTTGTCACTTCCATTGAAAACACCTGCATTGATATTCCTTGTGAAGAGGAGATCATTCTGAATTATGTTCCTTGGTCTAGGAGCTGAACACTCCTGTATACTTTCATACACCTCGGTTTAAACATTGCACATATCAAATAATCATTCGAAATCATGCTAGAGAACGAGTGCTTGGAGATCAAAGATCGTATGGATTTGTCCCTCTGTTTTCGAAACATGCTGTATTTTTGGATGCTTGCTGGCACTCCAACCTTTTGAAGAATGATAAAATAATTATATCTATGCATGTTTTGAATGAGGAATTAAGTTCCCAAACATTTCATTTGTTCCAGGCCACACCCTTTCGTTATAGGCAGGAACCTGGCGAAACATATTTCAAGTTGCCACTCCAAAAAATCAGTTATCAAAGAGTTTGAAATGTGGTTTCTAAAGAAAGTTCTTAATGATAATTTTCCAAATGTATGTAACATGTCCATGTTTTTGGTTTAGGGGATTTGCAGGGGTCCTCTCAGGTATTGTGTACCGCCGAAACGCCCTGGTTGAGCAGGGAGTCACAGAAATGGCCTGGTTGAGTAGGGAGTCACAGAAATGGCCTAGTTGAGTAGGGAGTCACAAAAATGGCCTGGTTGAGTAGTGAGTCACAGAAATGCCCTGGTTGAGTAGTGAGTCACAGAAATGCCCTGGTTGAGTAGTGAGTCACAGAAATGCCCTGGTTGAGTAGGGAGTCACAGAAACCTTTTCCCCCAGATTGATAGTTTTCTAATGTTCATATTGTGATAAAGAGCTGTGTTTATTTCTCATTTTACCAGAGAAAGGGTGGTTCTCGCTGGTGCAATGTGTGGCATATACATTTGGAAGGAAAATTTAATGCTTTGATAAATTCGACTGTCAAATCAGCAGATTTTTGTTATTGAATTTGGCTTGTCTACGTTGGTTCAAGTGTGTGATAAGTTGAGTATGACTCTTGACTTGTTGTGTATATGATCGAGCAGGAAGCTATTATGTACTGATTTAGCGCATGGTGCGAGCTGAGATTTCTGAGAAGAACGTTATCCCAAATTTCTATAGCTTCGTGAAAGTTATACGCATTTGAATTACATTTTTTTGCCCTCAGTGTAGTTATCATAGTTTTTTTTCTCAGTATATTGGGTTTAATAGACATTATGATGTTTCTTGCAGACTCCACATTTCATCCACGCACTATCCTTGTCACCAATTCTCATATTTTTCTGCTGGACGAATGTCACCAATGGCCACTACCTCGTCTCCAGTCTCCTCCGCCACAGCTTCGTGATCATTACTCAGTCAAAGCTTCACATGCCATCATTAATGTTACTTGCTTGGTAAGTAAATCTGTTGTTCTTATTTATGTTTTGTTTTTATTTGTTTGACTTTGATGAGCTATGGAATGCATTTCTTTACCTGACCTGCAAATTAATTCGCCTATTATTGCAGACTATCTATGTGACATTCTATTGATGTGTACATAAATTATGTTTTACGTGTCTACGCTTACACATTACACAAAATTGTTGTTCATATCTTTGAGCCCTCAAGCAGCTATAATCATTTGCATTTTGATGGCAAGCACTGCTGTTTTCTTCAAAATGATCTTTTCGTGTTCACATATACGCTATAGATGTTCTTTCCATTTCTTTCTTGTGGTACGTGTTTGTGCTTTTTTTGAATCTCTGTTAGTGGCAGTCTGTCTCTACTGTTTTGCCTGATGCTGATTGGCTACCCCAGTTTTTTCCTTGCATTTTATAGATGAAAGTGCATTTTATAGATGAAAGTGTTTTGGTGCGGGATATATGTTCATTTCGGTGTATGCAGTGACGGATGCTTTGAATTGTATATTCATTTCTTGCTTACTCCATGCAGTTGTTTACCCTGGATGTCTACTTTATCTTCATGTGTACAATGTTACCTGCTTTATTTTGTATCTTTCTGCAGGATACCTATGACGATGCACCGTGTTATGTTACCATCAGATTCGTTTATGAGGTTAGTTATTGTTTGTGAAAAGTAGTCGTTCTGTTGGTTTTATATGTTCAGATTAGAATAAATGTACTTCTTGGTTAACCCTAAGTATAGTGTTGGCTTTTTCGAGAAGTGCAGAGTTTGTGTTTTTTTTTCGGGGGGGGGGGGGGG
>JAOBRC010444011.1:0-12015 GCA_027575255.1 Scolionema suvaense
CAAAAGTGCCATATCTCCATAACCGCTAAATATTTTGATCTCAAATTTGGCCATGATTTGTAATATAGGCATAAACTGTCAGGCCCCCCCCCCCATGTAAAATAGGGTTAATGTAATGTGCTTGGCTTAGCAAACACACTTAACACAGACACACAATAAAATTGGGAAACAGGTTTGCTTCTGTGTTAAGTGTATTTGTTACACCAAGTGCTGATATCGGATTACTCCTTTTTGTAATGTAGTTTTATTCTGCTAACTGTATTCTATAAAGGTTGCATATAAAAAGTAAAACAGAATATAGCATACCAACTGTATTCCTTAGAAACTCCACTTAACTTTTAAGGGCTTTGCAAGTGAGCACAAAATTTTCAGCGCAGGAAATTCACTTTCAAAAACGTGAAAGGGAGTTAATAAGGCATGCTATTAAGTAAAACAAGACTGAACTTTAGAAGCAGCACGGATGAACTTAGAAGCTTATTTTGGTTGGTTTATGACCCTCTGGCTTTGCATTTGTGTCTTTTCTGCCAAATAATTTCTCCCATGCACTGACGCACTTTGAAAGATCAAATTTGAGACAAGAAGCTCTCAAGTTCATATCTGATGTTCAAGACAATCATGTACAAGTACTGACCTGTCAACAATTATATTCAATGCAAAACAAGCAAATAGATTTGGGAGAAAAGTGCAAAGAGGAAAGAGCCATGTCATTAGCAGAAGATTCTAAGACCTTGAGTGCATTTTGCTGCTTGCAGGTAGACCATATGAGAAAAACGAGAGGGGGTGGGGCAAAATTCTAAAATTAGGTTCCAGAATTCTTTTGGCATTTTCTTACGAGATCATTTTTGCCAAGTTGTTGACCTGGACACGAATACTGCTGTTACTGAAAACGTTTATAATGTAATATCGAATCGCTTCTACATACTTAGCACAGAAAGTTCAGAAAAACAGGACTACTAGCTAATATACCCAGATTTTTTTCTGATGCTCGTCAAAATGATTATTCCTCTCACCCAGCTCTCTGGCTAATTACTGTAGAAAAAGTGAGTTTTAGATTGTGAAATTTTTACACAACTTCGTTGCAGTCATAAATATGGCTAGCTACCTACGCTGGCTGCAAAATTTACCGAATCTAAGTGCATTTTTGAATATCTTTTTAGAGTTATTTGCTGTTGTCATCTATATGAAGGTCTGTACCTTCTCTCTTTTAAGTTAGGCTTGAGAGTATTGTCCTAAATCTGTCTGGATAGCTGTCCAATGCTATGAATGAATGGTTGATCTGTTTCAAGACGACATACTACCGACATGCGTGTACAATTGAATTAATGAACTTACCAGCTTCACATGCCTGGTATCATGATCAATGTTGCAAATCTTTGTCATGGCCCAACTGTCATCTATCACGATCGATGGAAGAACAAAGTTTCATTGTCCAGGAGTAGATATAGTAGAGAATTTTTTGAAACCTTGCTGCAGGTATACCGTATCTGTTACGTTCAGATCAGGAATTCTTTGCTATGCTACTGCAGTTAATGGTGCATATTTGCTTGATGACAGACTTGCATACAGCAGATATTTAATATATGAGTTCCTTTCTATGCACTGAACATGAAAGGTTCATGGTTGGCTGTGATTTTCTTCGTCTTGGCCGTGCATATTTGAAATAGTGTAGGTTAATAAATGCATATCAATTTTGTTTTTTCGTAAATTTTTTATGTAGGACCTTGTCTGTAGTGGCACATCAATACCCAGTCCAACCATAATCATGAAAAATTGAATTCCTGTCTTGCCTTAAGTTGCAATTTGTTTAAATTGAGGTTCTTTGAGGATATTTTCTGTTCAGGGGGTGACTCTGTGTTTCTCCATCCTGGCCTGCTATGGAATTCAGTCTGTTGAGAGCTGGCATTGCTGAATGTTGTTGCTAGTGTTGCTGGGATACTCAGTTTCACACCTTTTTTCTACTGCAATGAAAAGGAATTGGGTTTATATAATACACGTTTGCTGAAACATAATTTGTGAGCACTGCCTCCAGGTGTAGATAGTTAGATGTTTCTCTTGGATATGGTTGATAGATGTTCAGTCTTGTTTGGTGAATGGAGAGATTGGTTTGGTGTTACCTTTGTGATGTAGAGCAGTTCAAACAAGTTTGTTCCTGGAGCTCATTCTTGATCTTTAGTGATGGCATGTTGGTGGAATGCTTGCTGCGCTCTAACAGTTTGAATTTTTCTTTGTTTGGTTTGCTGCAGTTTTAATGTCTTACTTTGTTTAGTTGGCTTCTTCCTGTTTCAACATTTTTTCAGTACACATTTTTATAAAAACCTGTACTTTCAACCCGAAGCTAGTTGCTGAATTAGTTTCTGAATTTTACCCTCTAATGTTAATGGCACTATGTAGAGCTATTATGAGCTATGGCCATCTGTGTTTTTAAAGTGTTTGTCACACTGGTTAAGCATCAATTTGAAACACTTTTTGCTGTTTTTGTTATTTGTACATCTGCGCACCATCATGAATAATTATTCTTTTATTTTTTCTGTACACTATGATGAGTTATTCTTCTTCATTCTGTTGTTTCTGCGTACCATGATGAATTATTTTTCTTTGTTTTTTTTCTGTCCACCATTGTGAATAATTATTTTGTATTCTTTCGTATCTGTGAACCACTATAAATAATCTATATTATTTTTAAATTTTACACCATAGGTGATGAAAGGCTTCATTGCTCTTAATTTTAAACCTTACTTAAGCTGTTTTTCTTTCAAAACTGCTCTTATTGCGAACAAAGAGTGTGTATAATTATTTTTGTATGTTGTTTTACTTTCTGGCCATTTTTCTTCCTGTTATGAGCAGTGAATGATCTATGCTATTTACTCCACTGTTTGCTGATAGTACTTTACAAACAACCTGATGTGTGTAATTTGAAGCTGTCCTCGTTAATGATTGATTTTCAATTGTTTTCTAGTGCACGGCTCTTAAGCCTCTTGGGCTTGTCATGTCAACTAGCCTTGCGATGCAATGGTGACTGGATTCGTTGGTTAGTTTTTATTGACGGCTAGCGGCATAAGGCTTGTCAAGCAGAATATAAAATGTTTCAATTTTTAACAACCAAACTTGTGGAGTGTTATTGTTTTCATAAGTACCCTTGGAATAATTAGCCAACTAAGATGACTTATGCTGCGTTTGAATGAACTGAAGGCACTATAAGGGCTGAGGGAGAGTATGGAAATGTGGTATGAAGTAGTGGTGTTTGTTGCCATCTTGGAACTGCACACAATTTTGCAATGTCTCCTCTGCTGGACCCAACATATTTCTCTTCCTTTACATTATCAGCAAGTGTGCTAATAACAAAAGAAATTGATTTCCATTTACTATGACTTCTCCATGTTCTTTATTTCAGAGAATGCTCGCGTGGTCAACCAAATTCCATGTTCTTTATTTCAGAGAACGCTGGCTTGGTCTACCAAATTTAAAGCTAAGAAACAAACATCAATCAAAGAGCTAATGACATACAGTGGCTTGTCCTGCATTGGTGACAAATCTGATCCTATTCTTGTCAACCAGCCAAACCAAGCCAAGCCTTATGCCGCAATGGGAACACTTCTTCATCTGAGCTAGTATTCTAACGTCTGTTCAAACGTTGCCAGATTCTAAACAAATTCTTTGATGGTATCTCAAGTGTCTGGCGATGAAGTTTGATAAACGCATCTGTGCAATGCTATGTGCAAGATGCAGATAGTATCTTATAAAAATAAATATTCATAGCCACACCCTTTATCTTCTTTTAAATTATGCATCCAAAGAAAGCCCAGAGCTCTCAAGTGATTTATAGTATATTCATTGTTATTATTCTTGTAGAAAATAAATCACTTGAAAGCTAATTTAAGTAAAATACTCCGTTTCTCACATTGGACAATGTATCGTTTTTCTTATGACATTACAGATCACTCACTCCCTGTTGACCGCTTTGGCTTGAAAATTGGCACAAATGTGTATGAATGTGTATGAACGTATATGAATGTGTATGATCAGTTAGTAAATAGTTTCTGTGTGATGGGATATGCTGTTATGGGATTATGAAAAAGGTTAAAATACTTTCCTCGGTAAGGTCTTGGTGACACAAGCAAAGCTATGCACTGGAAAAAGAAGAGTACTTGTTTGATTCTGTGATACATGTTTCAAACAACATTGTTCATCATCAGTCAATCAACTCACTATAAAATTCACCAAGCTTACTCAGCTATTCAGGGCTTAAAATAACGGTCGGACATAGGACAATGTCCGACCCATGGTAGTATGTCTAAGCAATGGATCAAACCAACTGACAAAATGTCCGACCCAGTATTTTTTGTTTCCTCTCTGGACGTTTTCGAGAATGGCTTTCCCACATCAACTGTCTGCCTGAGATGCACTTATGTAAACACTGATCATAGTTATTGATGTTTAGCACGCTTCTTCATTTAGTTTATCTTCAATACAGCGCACAGTCAAAGTTTGGTGATCTCCTTACAATACTTACAAGTGTGGTGTCAGTTTCAAGTCTCGCACCCTCTAATTTGCTTTGCAATGAAAGGATGTTTGGTTTCACAATAAAAGATTGCTTCAATTCTAGACATGTGCGGTCTCGTATCACGCTACAACTTCCTGTGAAGTTCACTACTCCTAAAGTGCAACAAAGAGTAATGGGTTGGTCATGTCCGACCCAACTGAGGAGTGATTGAACAAACTGTCCGACCAAAGCAAAAATATTATTTTTAGCCCTGCTATTTAACCTAACTTTCCTCTGTATTCCTGCTTTATCACAGACTTCAAACTTCTCACGGTGGCAGGTTGATTTCTTGCGACCAATGGAACAGGGGCAATTTTAGGGATACACCTACAGGAATATTATTTTATAATTACCCTTCTCAGGTTTATGTTGATGCTAATGATGATGTACACTAGCAGGATTTAATGTAGCTTAGTAGGCATAGTTTTTTATTAAATAGTCACTTTTGCCTGAACTTTTGTCCTATATTTGAATTAGATACTTATCGACAGTAAAATTGCAGGTTTTAGCTCTTACTGAAAACTGTTGACACCAATATTGGGCCAAAAATTAAAACCTGCCAGAAATTGAGATTTTTGGCATCTTTAGTTAGTTGTATAAGAATTGGATTTGTGAGCTCCTCATGCATAGGGGGCAGATGCTGCCTCCTTCATAATATAAGATTGGAAACAGCTACGCACGTGACACTTGGTAACATAGACTTCGTGTAATAAACATTAAGGCATCAAAATTTTTGTTGCATGTTGCAGTGACGAGACCATGTTTTTCTGAAGGCTTTAGGTCTCTTTGTTTTGGTATGCTGCACGAAAGGACTTGTATGAGAGTACCTGACATCTGGTTGTTCTATAAAATGTTTTCAATGTTCTTTCATTGGTTGCTAGTCCTGAGCTGATTCACAGCAGTCTGGTCAGTAGTAGGCCATGTATTTCTACGTTTTTAGTGGTTCATTATCTTTTCAATTTGTCGGTTACAATAGGGCCTTCAATGACAATAGGTCAGTTGTTGAGAAATTTATTATTACAAAATTGTTGCTCAATAAATTCTGTAAACAGCCTTCTTAATATATTGTGTGGAATTTAGAAACACTGAGTAAAAAGGTAGAGGGGAGGGGGGCACTTTTCCACCCTGAACTCTGAGCATTTGTCGTATTTTCCAACCTGTGACAAGTTTAAAGAATTGAAGCACGATCACTCAGTCCTGAAATTGATCAGAATTCATTATGCAAACAATCTCTCAGTTTCATGTATTGCAGGCTTGATGGTAGATGTCTTTACTCTACCATCTTCTTCTTTCTAAATATCTTCTTAATGTTTTCCTCCATATTCTGTCTTCTGGTCGTCTTCACCACATCTTCTGTCTTTTGCCCCTTTAAACATTGTTTAAGATTTCGAATAGTGGACGTTAAAAAGGAGTTACTCCCTTAACTTTATAGTAAGTTTGTGTCATTCATCAAAGCAGAGAGAGAAAAGAAGACTCTGATTTACACGTATTGTGAACTTCATTATTTTCTTTTCTTCTATTCTTTTATCTCCTCATTATCTGCTTTTTTTGTTTCGTTGCATTCTTTGTCCTTTAGAGGAACAGTAGCTTACCATAAAGACTCGATTAAGCCCCCTTCTTCGAATAAGCCCCCCCTTGAATAAGCCCCCTCTCCAAAACCAATTTCTGACAAATAAGCCCCCACCCTCGAACAAGCCCCCACCCTAGGAAGTGTCATCTAAAGGAAATAGTTGCATCCTTTCAAAAACCAGTCAGAACCAACTAAAATTACAATATTTCATTGAAGTAATTGTTGACCAGGCCCTTTCCCATGCATTGCTCCTTTTTTTCATTCAGAAGGCCAAAAAAATGGGTTCACTTAGGAGTCGAATCATCACAAAATTACAAAAAGTACAGTACCAGAAAGGGCTCCCATGCATAGGAAGTTAACCCTATTCTGTATGGGGGGGGGGATTGATTCCGCTCCCCTCGGGTTTTCGGAAAATATCTCAAAAACGCCAAAAGCCTACGACTTGTTTTTTTAAGACTTTTAGTTATAGGAGTGTACGCATTGCTGACCCAATTTGGTATAATTTGGTTCACCCGTTCACGAGATATCGGCTTTTTGTTACGTAGCATGTGACTAATTTTCTGCATTTTTAACACATAAACTCCATAAAATAACTGAAAATGAAGAGGTTTGGGGACTTTATGCCTATTTCTAGCCATTTAGGGCCCATTGGAATGTAGCACTAGCAAAATCCAGTTAAAATAATTAATTATGCAACTTTTTGATATTTAGCATAATTACACACCCACTACTAATTTTGATGACGTCACTGAATAATGAATGAGGCTGCGTAAATTATGATGACGTCAAATTGTTCATTACATGTTGGTCTATCACCATACCAAGTTTGGTGGTCATAGCTATAGCCAATCTGGAAATACTAAGGGGGGGGGGCGTACAAAGGCCAAAATGACCCCATACGGAATAGGGTTAATAAGCCCCCACCCCCAAATCCATTTCTGACAAATAAGACCCCGGGGGCGTAATCGAGTCATTGCGGTCATTTTTTTCAACTGATAGCATTTTAGGGATGAAGTTCTTCCGTTGATCCGTGAATATCCGCTGCTGGCATCTTGGGATCCACAATATTCTGCAGCTATATACGTGGGGCATACATAATCAAACGAGTGGTACATCTATCGCCCCAAGCCACTCCTAGGCCTCCCCTAACCCCCTCCCCTTCCCAGGCTACACCTAATCATTTGATCGGGAGAGATACTCGAATTATGAATTTGGCATCTATTGAATCCTGTGCACTGGAAACAAAAGGCAAGCTGGCATATTTGATCGCATGCGGGTGGTCGCATTGGTGGCACGTTGGATCTAATCGCAATGCCATCTTACAAGTAATTAGCAATCCTAAGAAATGTACATGCCATAGTTGGTAGATTGAAGCATAGTTTACCATGCCCAGTGAGCAGAGACCCTTGAGTGCCTGGGATTGGGTTGCCAGCAAGAGCATCCCCTATTTACAATTATGATCGTCGGCAAATTTTTGACCTCAAGTAAGTTACAAATTGTTTGTATGAGAGCTCTCTGGTCATGAATTAAATGGTGCTAATGCACTTTCGCACGACACTACGTTCATCATGGCTACAGTCGCTGGGCAGCATCAGTTGGCGCGAGGTGAGATCATCGGTCACGCGGTCGTGTAACGAGCCGTATAGTAAGAAATGTGGTGCGAAAGTGCATTAGTGCCGAATTAAATAATGTGATAATTCAGGGGTTTGATAGTATATTTGACACTGGAAAAGGCATTATAGGCTATTTTCTTCTGGTGAGCTTTTTTCTGATTACGTTTCATTTTGAATTGGAGTAAATTATCCATGGCTGCAAAATTTGGCCGTTTTCATCCCTGGGTTTAGTACTGCCATGCATTTCTATTGAATCTGTTAAATTTGGTATGGGAGCTTACAGTGCCTTTTACTATGCAACAATGCTTCGTAAGATTTTGAGACACAGTTCCTTTAACTCCTAGTCTTTCACTTCTTTTCTCTGATCTGCCATCTTTTTCTTCTTGGAACCTACAATCTCCTGTTCCACCACTCTTCTCTGCCAATCACCATTGGATAGTATGCCAGGTAATAGGATTCATTTTCAGACTGTAAAGAATGATGAAAGTCTACCAACAGAGCTTGGCAGACCTGGATGAGGTGCTACAGACAAGCTGAGGTGAATACTTGATCATCTGTGGAATTCACTAAGAGTATAATCCAGATTCTCAAAGCCAGGCAGTTCACCGATTTTATTGCATGCTCCAGGCCTTATTAATGGGAAGCAGCTTCAAGCGATGTATAGCGTTTTCATCCTCACCTATGCAAGCAATGTTTGTTTTCATCCTGTTCTGCAGTCTCTTTGAACAACTTCTGGGGATCACTGTTCTTCGTTTTACGGCCTCTGTCTGGTTTGTGCACTTTCACTGCTTCACGAATAACTTGTTCCTAGAAAGTTCAAGTGCTAAACTCCCTTTTGTGTTGAAGGTTTCCCTTTTTGAGGCAGACAATGTTATGTGATTTGCTTCTTGCCCCTGTCTGTTCCAGATATCCTCAAGTTTGCTGTAGATAACAGTTTCCTGCTTATTACTTTCACCAAGAAGAAAGTAAAGTAGCGGACAAGAATGTTATCTGAATTTTGAAAACATGAGATTTCACTGAGATGGAAAAAGCATCATGCATATAATCTTGTCATATATTCCTGTCCAGGAAAAAAGTTTGGGACCTATTCTAATACCTGCTCTGCACATTTTGTTTCTTCACATTGCTGCTGACACTGAGTGCTGGTTCGAAGGTATGCCCTTCTCCTGATCATTAAAACATGATCAGCTTTCACCAATTTTAGGATCTATACTGTTTGTACTGGCTTAACTGTGATATGTTCAAATTTTCTGAAAGCAGTTCACCTTTGAACTTTTTCTCCAGGTGTTTTTCGCTTGAGCTATTGTAGATTCAGCAGACAGACCATGGCTCCACCAAGAAATTTGAACTCCAACCTGCCAATACACCACCTCATGACCAGATTCTTCCCTTTTTTCGAAACACGGCAAATCGGTACTTAACGGCTGAATAGCTGTATAAAGAGCTTTTTGAGTTTTCCAATACAGTAATACAAGTAATACAGAGATCAGCACTTATGCATGAAAAATGGTCACCTTCATTAACGGTTAAAAATGTCAACAGAAAACAATGTATCATAATCAGAGGATAGCATAGACTACACTAGCATAGCCCCTTATATATCCTACAACTGTAGCTGTATCTTTGATAGATGATTCTCCTTCCAAAGTTAAAGGTTTAACTTATCTTGCCACTTCTTTTGCAATTTTGTACGTAGCTGAACCTTGAGTATTTATGATTAATCTGAATTTAATGGATTTTCATGAGTTTTCAAGGTCGGTCTTGTTGTCGGAGCCCTTGGTGTAATCATTTTTAGTGCATTCACCTGTTCTTTTGTTAAGAAATTCTCAGGAACTAAATAATATCCACCAACAAGTAAAATTCACTCTAGAGGTAGCATCAAATGGGAAATTGCCCTTTTTAGATTGTTTAATAGAAAGAGAAACTGAACATTTAAACATTAAAGTCTGCAAGAAACCAACCCCCACTGGACAATATGTCCACTATTTACCAAATATAAGCAATCATGTTAAGGCTTCAGCTATCCAAGCACTAGTAAGAAGGCCAAAAAATGTTCGTTCAAAAACCCAAGATTTTGTAGAAGAACTGGAATACATCAGAAAATGTTGTTAAATGGCTACCCAATCTCTTTTGTAGAGACGCAGATCAAAAGAACATTTGGAAGGCATGATCACTAATGAAAAGAACAACAAAGAGAAAACAGTGAATTCTGAGGATGAGACTCTCACAAAGATGTCCATGCCTTATGAAAGAGATATATCGGAGAAAATTAGGAGGGTGGCAAGAAAATCTAGAGTGCAAGTTATATTTACTAAAGGGAAAACTTTGAAGAATAAGTTGACAATGAGGCATAATAATGACACAATGCAAACTGAAGGGGTAGTGTATGAAGTTGGGTGCAAAGAGGAAGAGTGTGATATGAAATACCTTGGACAAACTGGACAAAAGTTATTTACGAAGCTTAAAGAACATGGTGTCCAAAGCGAAGAATTTTAAATCAAATAAATCAAGGAAAGATAAAATTAGGAAATCAGAACAAAAACTATCAGGATTATCAGAACATTTACATTCCACAAAACACGACTTAGATTGGGAAAAGGTTAAGGTGGTAGCAAAGGATAATAATTTCAGATCAAGGACCATCAAAGAAGCAGTTTTTATCTCAACAGCTAAGGCAGAACTAATGAACAAAAGAGAAGCAAAAAGTGAAGTTTCAAATATCTGGAAAGCAATATTTTAAGTTTCAGCATGTCCTAAATGCTGATTGGTTCATTACTGCGCTCTGATTGGAGGAAAAAAAACTTGACTTAACCCCTATTTCTGAGTATAAATAGAAGTCAACATCCTGAAGATGCTATCCCATAGTCAGGAGGGTGAAAATTTGGGCTCTTATATTTTAACATTGGAAACTGCTGCAAATAGTGGTTATTATCACTTTTGGACAAGAAAGAAGATCGTGGATGCGAGAGAAGACCAAGGACAAGAAGAAAGCCGACAAGAAGAGAAGGTAGACAGTAAGTGTAGGCGTTTTCCAGTGTTAAACATAGGACCAGTTGTCTGAAAACCCCAAGATTATCACATTATTTAACTAATGACCAGACAACTCTCATAAAAACAATTCATTGCGCATGAGTCACAGTCTGAACCAATAGTGATTTGGCCATTTTGAGCACTTTGAAACACATGCCAAACCCCTTTCAGTATCCTTGAGATTGAGTTTTAAAATTTGATTTTCAAACTTCCACGTTATCCACTCTGGAAAATGCCATAAACAACATGGAAAGGGCCCTGTCTAATTCCCCAGACGCAATACGTATAAATAAAAGAATGTACCCTGTCTGCTAACTAGCCTCCTTTTCAATGCCATAGGTCCCATCTCACATTTCAATTCATCAATTGCTGGTGAGATGAAGTTGACAGCATCACTGTATTAGGCCCTCAGACACAACACCTATCATTACTCCAAACGATGATACGTTCGGAAAAGTGGTACGTGTTCATGAAAAATGCTGCACGACCATAACATTGGCGGCTCGTTTAGATTGAGTATAATTATAGTTGCTATGAGATGCAGCATGCTATGTTTGCTCACATATTGCCATCTGTGACCTCCGAACACTGAAGCGTAGCCCTACTGTTTTGACGTGATTTTGTGTCAGTGTGACTTCCAGAATCTAGTGAAAACTTCATAGTCTTCAGCTGGGCCTGCTATTATTTGCATGATATCAGTAAAACAGAGACATTTTCTTGCTTAATTCCTATAATTGTTGGAACCATGCATGAAGTGTTTCTTATAAAATCTGTGAGCAAGGAAAGAACAAAATCTGTAAATATTCCCAGGGCTCTACAGTTGAACCTACCCCATCGTGAGTGGGCTTATAGCACCCCAGACCACTGAAGTTTTTGAAAATTCAATCTTTGAATAAAAATGGACCCCACTAATAATGCTTGAATGAAACCTTGCCATGTTATTAAAGGGATGGTATCCGATAGAAGTGTGAAAAACGAATGTTCCTTACGTATAAACTTTACATATCAATGAAATATACTTTAGATTGCATTTAAATATCATCCTAAACATCATCTTTTTCATGGTTCCATAAAAATGGAGTAATAATGTAATGGTGGTAGTAGTTTTACATGTGTTAGTTAGTGTATTTCTAGCCAATGCCCCCTCTAGAGAGGGCGTTTACTCGAGGGGGGCATTTAATAAAGGGGGGGGTTTATTGAAAAATCTCCTGAAAAAGGAGGGCGTTTATTGGAGGGGGCGTTTAAAAGAAGGGGGCGTTTAA
>JAOBRC010444122.1:0-12014 GCA_027575255.1 Scolionema suvaense
TCCCTGACCAGGAAATACTGTATTCTTCAGGAAAACCTTTGCTTACAAGTGTTAAAGTTGCATGTATGAATGTCTGATGTACACATCAATAGGTGACAGTCAACGTGTGCACACCAGGATAGTGCACGTGCGACGAAGGGGGAGGTGCCGAAATTTTAGAAAGGGGGGGATTCAACCCCTCTGCACACTATGGGCACAGTAATTATGCATGACGTGGGTTATGACCAATGAAATTAGTGAATATTTGTGATTGAATTGTGCCGGATCTAAGGACAGCTGAACATGTTTGATTACGCTTCTTTTGTCAGACCATGGATATGTTCAATACAGCTTCTCCAGAATTCTTTTTACTGGTTGGTTACTATGGCCAGCAGTGTCCCTAGTGATAGTCATAAGTGATGTCATAGCTTTATGTGAATCAAGCACGGAGGGGTGCATAAATTATCCAAACTTTGAAGCAAGCTTTTAGGACAACCGCTGAAGCTTTTCACCTCAAATACAAACCAAACTTCATCATTTTTCATGTTCTATCCATGAGCTGAATATCATTTTTGACCGTTGTATTGCTTTAGTAGGAAAGGAAACTGACGAAACAAGGAAGGAGATGTGCACAATTGTGCTGTGTAACAGGCTAATGAATCCAGTATGCAGTCAGTTCTCAGTTTTTGTTGGTGCTTATCTTTGTTTGGCTTGGACAAGTGTCTCAAATATAAGGACGCAAAGCTCCTGCTTTCTGTTCATTTATTTAACTCTTCAATGATGCCGTTTTCTTGCTAATTTTCAATTTTTCAGTATATTTTTGCAAGGTTTATGACATTAAAACCTCTTGATGATGTGTATTGAATGGTGAAACAGAATAGTTATTTGCAACTGGCAGAATAATTGAACTTATGTATTCTTAACCCTTCACCTGCCGAGCCTACAAGGTTAAGTTTGACCTGTATGCAAATAAAAGTCCTGCAATTTCTTTGAATGTTTCATACGCAAATGATTGTGAACCTATTCCTGAATTTTGCTACATCCGGTATCATTTCTCATGCCAATTACTTTTTTATTGACCAGACTGCAAATGTTGGTCACCCAATCATTTATTTTGTAAGTTCTTTCTATAATTAAGCAGGGTTCTATTGGATATGTGTTTGCATTGTTTTGTGTTGGTAATAAATCATATTTTAGTTTAGAAATTCAGCTGGGCTGTTGAGGGATGAAACGTTCTTCAGACAGTTCATCTTCAGGAGGATCAGGACCTGGCTCGAAAAAGATGCGTACTGATACAGTTAGCTTGCGGTTTCTTCTGCAAAGCAAGGTAATTTTTCTGCTAGCACTGATTTCTAGACTCTCATTGCAGGTGGAGAGACAAATAATGTAAGGTTACTTTCCACGCATCCTTTTAGGCTAGCTTTTTCACCAACCAATTGATTTCTTTCTGATATTCTTGCAATCAGTTTTTAAAGTTTTGTTAAAACTAGTTTGTTGTATTTGCGCAATTTTTGGGCTGAAGCTTGTAGATGATACATCATGTGGAATAACTCTCATTTGTTTTGTTGTGATCATGTTGACCTGAACATGGTCATTTGAGTGTTTTTGTGGATTTGGCAGATGTTTATTAATTCCTCCACATGTTCAATGTTTATGAAATTTTAGTAAATCTACAGCACTTCAATGTTCATCATTTGAAGTTTGCTTCCCATCATCAACTATGCTACACTGTTCCAGAACTCTTTCCTGTTATTAAAGACGGATTGTATACGTCAAACCAAAACAAACCCACGCTATTGGCATGCATGCCTGCTTGATGAAATAGTAACCTGTTTTGCGCCTGGCCAGCAAGGTAGCCAGATACCTGTGATTAAGCAGAATTCGAGGCAAAGCAGTGTTTGTTCTGGTTCATGATTGACAGTTCTACAGAGAAGTTCGAGCATGCAGCATGTGATAACAAAAGACTAGACGTTTGCCAAACCCGTCTTCAAATTCAAAGAGCTGACTAGTACAACGGGTCTTTAAGTAGTAACTATCACCTTCTTATTGTACCAGAATGTATGAAATATCTGATATATATTCTGGGTCATGTTTTTGAAGTCCAGTATTTTTAGTTGTTCTAAAATTAGCTGAAACATGAACTTGTGGATCATATTGCTGTAGGCATCAGCAGGTACTGTGAAAGCTAATTATTGCAATCCCCCTTCTTATGCTATCCTTAAATTTGTTATCATACTGTTCTTTTTTTAGCATGCTGGAGGGATCATAGGCAAGGTTAGTCTTCTTATCTATTTGTAACAATTGCCTTGTTTCTAGCTATGTGAGTTCTAACCACATTTTTGATGATGCTGGGCAGATAAAATCAAGGCACTTAGTATTATAGTTCATGAATATGTAGTTGTCTTCATGTTTTTTAGTTGTGCAGGTCTCTCTTGTGTATGCTTTTATATTACTTGATGTACACAGTTCTGTTCTGTTCCCAAGTAACACAGTTGCCTTATGACTAGGAAAACTTGGGAAAAGGATGTTTGGGGGGAAAGCCAGGTAAAACCTGGAAAAGTCAAAGAACATTTTTTAAAAATGATCACAGTTAGAGAAAAAATATAGGGCATGACCTGCTTTTTGTATTTGGTAAAGTATATCACACTGTGTCATTTTTTAGTTCTACAGTATATCCCTGAGAATAGCTGACATTAGTTGTATTTGTCTTGTAAAGCACTGATTCACACAGTTGTAATTTATAATTACAATTTATGTGTTTTCATAGTTCCTTTGTCTTATTTACATTGTCAAGGACACCCATATTATTGTCAAAGAAATTGATTGATTGGTTTGGGAAAACTCAGGGAATTTTGTTTCAATTTCTATCATGAGTAAATTGTGGTAGTACTTTTTATAAAAAATGATAATATTTATAAAATACCATAACTTAGGACCAAAAAAAAGGTTTCGTTGGTATGTTAAGTGTTGTTATTGTTTGTTTTATTTTTCAGGGTGGACAAACTATCAAGCGGTTGAGGTCAGAGGTTGGTAGTTCTGAACTTTTTCAATACTTCTGTCTTCAGAGTTTTAGCAGGTTTTCAATTATGATCCAATTCAGACAAGATCTTTTGTAAACTATTCAATGATTGTTTTAGTTTTTGTAAACTGTTAGCTTGATTGCTAGTCAGGTATGTATTCCAGCAGTATTGCTCAATTGCTTTCTACTTTTTATGGAAGCCCTGTTGCCCTACCAAAATGCTGTAGGGTAGAATGTTATTAGCTTCTTCATTTATCAAACGTTCAGTAGGAAACATTTTGAAAACATGTTTCTGTAAATATTGTGCTTATTTCCGGAACCAACCCTAACCAGACATGTAACATTCCAGTTGGATTTTCAACTTTCTTTATGTTGAAAACAAAATCACAGTAGCTTGAGAATCGGAATCTGGGTCCTATTTTGTTAAAGGAAAGATGCAAAACATAAAAGGAATCTGTCCTCGTGCAGTGTACTAAAATGATCCAGTGCCTCATCCTCAACAGCTTGATTTCAGTTTTGAAATCATGGTATGCTAAGGAACCAGCTATTTTCTGACCTTTTAGGACTTTTTAAAATTATAGGGGGTTAAGAGAATTGACAGGAGACAGACCTTAGTGGGGGAGGATCTGTTTGAAAAGGGTGGGGGAGGGGGGAAGAAACCCCCCTGCAAACTCCACCATGGTTAGGGCTGAATAGAGAATTTTGAAAATTTATGTCAATTGCCCACCCACTTGGATCCCGCTATGCTTTACGTTATGACAATTTGCGAAAAGATGTATTGTGTGTTCTGTTGAATATGTTTCTAAGGTCTCTTGCATTTCCACGTTACTTCTTTTAATGTCTGCCATAGGGATGTATCAACACATTTTCAATGATGCCTAGTCTGTGGAATGCTCATGGAGTTCTTGCATATTCTAGTTACTATGTTTCACTAATATTATGAAAGAATTCGTGACTTGCTTGAGTTAATCCACATACAGGCATCCTAAGATGTTTGCCAGCTGCAGTCGGGTCTGATATTGATATACTCTACCATATTTGTTGAAGCCATAATTTGAAGCCTACAAAACATTACTATGCTTTGCAAGTACGATGGTAGACCTGCTTGTTATTTAGATTTTAGTAGTCATGTTTGGGCAATGTAGCTAGGAGAGCAATTTTGTGAAAAACTTTTCCTTGTGGATTTGGTGAACCTCAGAGAAGAACATGAACAGAACTCATAAACCGATTATAATGCAAGTTTTCCAAAAACATAGAAAAGAACATTGATACTGTGCTAGTCAAATGGGGCAAAGAAAATGAGAAGGTAGTGCAAAGAGATAAAGCTTGGTGGTTTATCATGTTTCGTGGTCAACAGTAGGCAGAATTCCTCTCAAAAAATTGTGTAAATATTGCAGAATTATGGACTGCTTAAGAATTAAAGGCTTTCTGGTTGGTACACATTTTGAAAGTCTGGTTATCAGAAACAAAAATACTTAAATGATAGCCCTTAGAGTACAGAAATACATACTTCTTTGTTCAAAATTTCAATGTTAAGATTTAGTTTCCGGGTCTGTCAAAGGGAGCAGGATTGGTTCTTATATGAGAGCCTGATAAAGGATACCTTAAATTTTAATGCAGTTTACTCTTTTAGTAAGTCTTTTTGGTACTTGTTTAAAATTGTGATTAAGTATCTTACCTCAATAGTAGCATTGATATTTAACTGTGTTCCACTAGTAGTGGGAAAGTGCTTTGATGCACCCATGTTAACCTAATGACATGACTTTCTGTTTAAACCCTTAAACTTTAAAGACTGCAAGGCTGACTAACTACATGCTTTTTCATTTTTGCTCTTCCTGCCCCCCCCCCTGTCTAAAATCTTAATTTTATTTATGCTCATGAGTAACTGAGGTCAAAGTAAAATACACATCGTGCTTATGTTTACTTGTGGAACCACTGCATCTTCTGTTGTATGTTATTCAGTCAACTAGTGACGCTCACACTGGTTTGTTTAAGGAAGCTAATGTTGCTGCATTTATTTAAAATGCTGCTGATAATGCCATCATTGTAATTTTCATTGCACTGAAAAAAAGCTGTGAGTTAGCCCTGCAGTGTTTCTTAATAGTTGATGTAATCTTTATCTAATAGCACTTGAGTCTCTTTGCATCCAATTGTTGTTTTATTTACATTTTTGCATGTGACCCTCACTATGGTAATGTTATATGTGACCCTCACTAATGGTAATGCTATGTTTTCTTCTTCTTTTCCCGCTTCTCCCGATCCTTCTGTCCATTCCGTCCAATCCCAACCCATAATGCACTGCTGCTTGGTTGTGTGCACGAAATTGCTTGATGCGACCTCGTCTCTCCCATCTGGAATCCACCGCTCTTCCTTATGGTTTGTTTGTTGGTTGTAGTATAGTGCAACTGTAAATGTCCCTGATTCACAGACAGCTGAACGGTAAGGGTCCCACAATAATCCCTCGATTGCTGCTTTGTGCTAATTGACTGCTTGTTTGCATTTTTTGGTGACTTTTTGAGCTGATATGTTTACCGAGATAGGTAGACACATGTTGGAATTTAGACTTGATTGTAATTGCAAACTTAACACTTCTTGGTTCCAAGGGGACTTTTGACTCTAAACCAAAGACACTGAAAAGCTGTCACTTTGGGACTTTTATTAGAAGTATGTTAAGGACTCTCATTTCAAATTTAAAGGTTACACCCACAGGGCTCCAGAGATATGGACCAATTCTGGAATGCCACCAATTGGAAAATTTGTCAAAATCGCTCGATTTTTGCTCCTTGTTGCTAGAATTTTGATACAAGTTCAAGCCTCTGCATGAGTATACAGACTGGAGCGCACCATGAGCGCGCCTCGAACTGAAGTTTATCACTCGAGGAGCGCACTGGAATAAACTTCAGAATCTTTGTGCGCTGACTGCTTGTACATTTGTCTTAGGCACGTCTATAATGGCATCACGATGGTTATATAACTTATCAAATAAAATGTCATGTCATTTTGCAAAATGCATTCGATAGTTACCTAATGGGAATTTTGCCCTCCACGGTCAATGACAAAGAACCTCACACCAACACATGGCATCTGCTGCCACCGAATTAAAGGTCTGATATGCAGGACTACGACCGAGTAGTGCAGTGTGTGTAAGCCAGTATCCAGCGTGATGCAGGTAAGTTATTTCCTGCCTACCTGCAAAATTTTACTGCATGTATTGTTCGCCATGATAAATCACCAGAGAGAGAGAGAGAGGACGATCGTTAGTCAGCTAGCGCAACAGCTGTGCAAGTCACGGCGTGGAACGTCTAACTCAGCTGCGACCTCCATTTTGATCCTCCAGCTTTCGCTAATCTGATTGGTTCAGAAGTCTAGATTTATCAAGCTCTGTTTCTTTCCTGGCATTGGACTATAGAATTTTCGCGTTTACGAGAAAAAACAAAACAAAAAAACGAGAATTTGGACGGGGAATTGGACAAGTTTTTGTGGAAGGAGGAGCGCTATGAGAAATGTCGAGGGGCGCGCTAAATACGCGTCTCGAACTTTTATTAAGGAGCGTGCGGAGGTGCGCGAGCGCAATCACGCTCCTCTCATGCAGAGGCTTGAAGTTGCAAAGATGTCAGTTTAGACATGTTTTCTGTTTCTTTACGACCAATTTTGATGCAAAATATCGAAAGCGAAGTTTTTGAAAATTTTGGTCCGAAAATTCAGGTGATATCACGAAATGCTGATGTCAGCAAAAAATAATGATGTTATCGGCTATTTTTTTACGTCACATGATAGATCGAAAGCAGTATTATGTTCCTGGTAATTTTTATCCACATCAGTGCTGATAGAGGTACTTACTTCTTGTGGTTATTTTACCCCCTGTACCATTAACGGACACCAAAAAGCCTGCACCAAGTAGGGTTATAGAGTATTCAGCTATAAGTGCCATCAACGTGCTGTAAAATTGCATGTTGCAAGATTCCATGACTGTAAACAGCTGTAGTATATAATAAATATTGTAGTATATAGTAAATGAATGGATAATAATTGTTTTTTTTCTAGTATGTTTCCGCAAAAACCCTTTGATAATGTAGTCTGTATAGAATTTTTTGTTTTGCTTCAAGTGCTTGTACAGATGCTTGAGTGTGCTGTAAAATAATACTGTTGTGAAATGAATGCAAAAATGAATGTAGAAGGTAAAGGCCATCCTGTATGACTTGTTTTCTATTGCTTGGCAGGAAAAAAATGACACTCATGAGTCTTAAAAGAATCCCTACTGGCAGTGTTTGATTCACAGGCTGATTGAGAATCTGAAAAATTTTAGGCTTTGAAAACCGAGTCAAAATGATATCCAATGTGGAAGACAAGGTCATGTCGTAGCTCTCACCTTATGCGATGTTGTGAATCCAGGTGCTCTGGACTGCAAAAAATCTCAGTCACATAGGACAACTTCGAGTTGGGCAAGTTCAACTACCAGCATGGAAACACCTGCTGCTATTGAAAAGATATCTTTGCAAGTAATTGAGCTTGCACTGTGAACCAGAAAGCAGTTACATTGCTACAATATTAGCCATTTCCACCCGCTAAGTTAAATCATGTAAGTTAAATATTAAGCTCGTCTGCATAGCTTGACAGGGTGGAAACGATGCAAGTTGAGTGAACGAGTTGAAGCTGACTGTATATCGTCCTGTTGGGCTTGACAGTGTGGAAACTGGAGAGAATGATTTTCATATATTTGGCGTTTTCCATTGCACCTGTACTGATCTTAGCAGGACGAGTTAAATCAATTTTGCCCATCAATAGAGACGAATTGAATTAAAGGAGTTTTAAATAGACGCAGATTCTACTTGTCCCCATTTCCACTCTGTCGTGTTAAACAGACTTGTTAACATTTAACTCGTCCACGATTTAGCTCATTCATTTAACTCGATAGTTTGAAAATGGTAATTTTCCTTGATGCATTATTAACCTTATTTTTAGGGTTTTTCCAAATAATGTCAAAAACTGTTTATCTGATATTTGTTATGTTTGGTGTGAATCTTAGGGGCAACATGTTATAATTCATGACTCATAGTGAGAGTCCACCAATTCTGTAACCTGTTTGGGGTACAAATTTGGTGCGGAGAGGGCCTTTGTGTTTTTTATTCTGTCGGCAACAGAACGGGGCTATTTCAGTTGTTGGATTTCGGTGCAAATTTTGCATAGAAATATACCTGAACTGGTCAATTTAGTATTTGTTGCACGCTGATTATATCAGAAATATCTGCTTAAAGCAATACACCAGTCAAAAATGAAATTAACATAGTTGAAAGTCCTTTCAAATTCAGGAACTTTGGTCTGTGTGCAAAAAGCTGCTTTTGTTCACCAGATACAGGCCTTTAAAGTGGCAAAGTTTCTGCCATCTTTCTTAGGCACAGTATTTATGCATGACGTGGGTTGTGACCAATGAAATTAGTGATATATGTGATTGAATTGTGCCTGATCTAAGGACAGCTAAATATGTTTGATTACGCTGCTTTTGTCAGACCATAGAGATGTTCAATGCACCATCTCCAGAATTCTTCAAAACTGGTTGGTTACTGTGGCCAGCAGTGTCCCTAGTAATGATCATAAGTGATATCGTAGCTTAATGTGAATCTAGCTGGGACAGGTGCATAAATTATCCAATCTTCAAAGCAAGATTTTAGGACAACCGCTGAAGCTTTTTACCTCAAATAAAAACCATACTTCATCATTTTGCTATTGTATCCATGAGCTGAATATCATTTTTGACTGCTGTATTGCTTTAAGGTTGCTATACTGCTTCCTCTTCTTGATTGCCCTATTGAACTGATCTTTCTTTTGCCATTAAATGTAAATCTGTTTACTGTTGAAATGGCTGACCTTATGTTTCCCATGCAAAGCAAGAGGTATTTCTTTGAGGAATACACCAGCTGGGGCACCTAATGTAAATCTTAAATCTTGTGTGTGACCTTATCAGCCCCTGTTTTATCTGTGCCGCCGAATGTAAATCTTAAATCTCGCGTGTGACCTTATCAGCCCCTATTTTAGAGAGAAAAAGCATCTGCGTATCCATCCTAAATTTCTGGAAAAATTCGCTTTTCGATTCGATAAAGCTGATGGCATTATAGAGAAAATCAGAGTTTACCTTGAGGGGATTTTTTTTGCGTGGAATAATTTTTGTAAATTTTGCGATGTTTCCTAAATTTGCCAAATTGAATCCACGCAAAATCTGTCAAGTTGAAGTTTTAACCTGGCCAAAAGCAAAGAGAACTAATTTTTCAATCGTTAATCAATAACAACATACTCAGACTCGTTCTTTATCTCAATTTGCATGTTGTTGATAACGTCCTTATTTTCTTTCATCGATGTGCATTTGCTAGATTACTTCCGAATATTTCCTCTGGAAACCCCCAATTCACGCAAATTAATCCATGCAAAGTGCCCCAAAAGTTGGACTTCCAAAAATAGATCCATGGACAATGTTATCCCCTTAAGGTAGGCTGCCCTTTCCTCCTCTTGGCAGATGCTACCCTTAACTTTTAGAACAGGTCTTGCTTATCATTGTATGGTACCATTTACTTCTATGCTTGATCTGACTTACAGACAGTATCCTATTTAATGTTTTTGTCTCTTCATACTGATCAAGCTTTCAAGGTGGTAGCCGATTAAACTATTCTTTTTGCTATACATTTCTGATAACATTCTTAACATGCGTACTATCTATAGCCTTGTTTGAGCACCCTCTTATGTCTGGTTTATTGATTCTAGAAGATTAATGTTTTGAACGCCTGAGCTGCTATGATAATGGATGTAATCATTAAAACACCTATTTTAAACTGACTAATCTTCACTGTGTTCCGCAAACATCTTTCTAATGCGATTGTCAGCTCACCACTTGTAGTGTAATGCCATTTGGAATGACAAACTGTGCATGCTATTGTTTTGTAATCTGTATGCCTTTGTCGTACCAACTCCACCCCCTGCAAGGAAGGGGATATAGCAATCCTAAATTAGTAATGAAGGAATTTTCGAAGAGTCGGACATGGTAATTATCACAGTGCTCTCGTGGCTTCCGTTTAGTTTCAATTTTATGCTTTGTGTGTAGTTCTATTGATGAGCTATACACTATAACAGAGAATCACTCCTCGTCTAATACGATTTTAAATGTTAATTGAATGACCCTATTTTAAGTGTTTTTTGTTCTAACACATACTTTGCTCATTAGTTCACTTTTTCTACTTTCATCTTGTGTAACTAGGTGGAGTGCTTGTTGGATTGAGGATGGTCTGTCTTTGCGGAGATAGCTACTTCCTCTAAATGACAAATGATATGCTGATTTTTTTCTCTTTTTTTGATTTCTTATCAGTTGTAGCTGCTTGTATCCTTTTGAAATGTTTTGAAATGTCAACTTTCAAGGATGATTGTATTTTTATGTTGAATTTGATGTTTGATTTAATATGAAAGTGAACTCATTTGCCTTAGCTTTTAATAGGAGTCACTCCCAGGGTTCCAGAAGTCAGGGATAATATTTGGGGCCTGTGAGTGACCACTTGCCTGCCCAATACAGGATCGTGGCTTGATTTATCAACTGCCTTATCGGTGATCATTGACTCCCTCTTCCTGTACTTTATGTGCCGTACAAGCGAGAAACTAAGAAAGAGGCTAGCTGAATCCTATAATAGCCACTGTTCCTTGTCGAGTAGTAACAGCCGTACCTGCCATTATGAATTAGCGAACGAACCAGATTTACCATTTTGGGTTACAATGGTGACGTAGTTCTTTGTGGACTGGTAAATGTGCCTCAGTCCTGTCTTTGAGTTAGATTATTTCAGGAAGCTATCAAGTCTTTCCCAATAAGGCAAACAAAATGATCGTTTTGCACTGCGTTCGTGCTAACATTGATCCAGAAAATAAAATTTGTTCTGCTTGATATTAGCGACTTCTTCACATGTTGCTTAATGAAATGGATAGCAAAATGAAAACTATTGTTCATCTGCATTCAGGGTGTAGCTGAGCTGTTTCATCTGTTTTACAAGCAATACGTACAGCTCTGGCAGCCATCTTTGTTGATTTCAGTGCGGCACAAGACCTTGGTTGGTGCAGCATTCGTGAAGACCGTTTCACAAGCTGCATGTGAGGACATTAAAAACAAGCAAAGCAGTATTTATAGGCTAGCACATTAACATCATTCAAAATTTGGTGAACGCTACAACTTCATTCATAATGTTGCTAATAGGTCCACCATGGGCTCCTTAACTGCCCACCACTCACAAAGCTCTTCAGTTTTATTTTCAATCATATTTCTGGCACATAGACAGTGGTGATCTCGAGCTACATATTCTTATGTCAAGAAGATGATCCTGCATTTTGTTTAACTCAAGTATTCTTACATTTCTGAACTCTGGAATGAAATATGGCACTAATTTTCTAACAATTTCAGATGCATGATTGCTTTCGTTTCCAGTTGCCTTTAGCTACAACCGTGGGCCCGATTTTTGGGGGGAGAATGAGAAATGTGTTTGCGGACCTGATGCAACTTCAGCAGCCATGCACTCTGCTTAATAATTTTGGAGTAAAGTGTATTGTTGTTTTCGTTGATGTCCACTCAGACCTGGCACAATCACGTACTTGCATTGTTCTTTTTTGTTATTGCATACCGTAATTATCCAAAAGAGCGCCCGGCTTACTTGAGCACCCTGATTTAAATGAGCATCCGTCTGCCAATGAGTGTCCCCTTCCAATGAGCACCCTTCTCGACAGCTGAGAAACTTAATAAGTGCCCCGGCTTAAATCAGCCGCCCGCCCCCCCTCAAACCAGGAAAGGGTCGCTCATTCAGAAGTTTGTCATGTATATGCTTTTTATAATAAAGAGAGTTTACGAACACATTCCTTAATAATTTCTTGATAAAGAATATTGTACTTCCTTTTTTGTTTTTCATTTCAGGCTGAAGAATATTCGCCATTCTTCGAGTCTTAACTAGTACCTACTTTTGTGCCTTGGCTTGAGTAAGCGCCCCCCTCAAATGAGTGC
>JAOBRC010444233.1:0-19228 GCA_027575255.1 Scolionema suvaense
AGTGTGGGATTTTGAGTTGTAGACTCTTCAAGTATAGCTGAGAGGTGTTTGAGCTAGACAAATTTAATTGTCTGACATTAGCAGTTTTCTAATCATATAGTCTCTATCATCACTGATGATACCACATAATGTGTTGGCAAGTTAGAGTATAAAATGTGCAAGGTAGTTGCATGAGCTAGTTGTTTTAGTTTTAATGTTGCGTCTTTTTGCAGGTTCGGAAGCGTAAACCTACCAAGATTAATTCAGAGCAGGTACTAGACTTGAATTTGTTATAGTTACTTCAGACTAGCTTATCTATTGATATTTACTACTGTTATTCAGCAGTATTCTATCAGAAGCAAATTTTTCTCTTGTAACTCTTTTCCTCTGTAGACCTTGTAGTTTATACTAATTATACTATTTATTTTCCCTGTAAACTACTACCTGCTTCGCAATTTCGTGTTGGACCACTTCGGCTTAGTGTATGCCTGTGCTTAATCATGAACAAAAGCAGATCATAGAATGTTTTGCTCTGGAGATATTACCCCTCTAAATGTAGCATCTACCATCTTGATTTTTCCAAGTTTTCATGATGTCGATGAAGTCTGTTGCTAAGTATTGCTATTTCCTTAGTAGTGCAAAATCTGATGTTATTCATGCTTAGCTTTCATGGAATGAAAGATACAACCCTTGTCAATAATTCAATTTTGAGTATTTTGGAAGCAAATAATGTGGATAGTTCGAGTGTGATACCGGCATCTGGCATAATTAGTGGCAATATAACAGATCTGGGACTTCAGGACCGAATATATCCAAAACTACACAAGCTTTTGTCATGAAATGAAAACTGTGTGTTGTGTTTTGTTGAGCTCTATTATCTGTTCAAATTCCAGTTTTTACCATTTTTCTCTTTTAAGAAGCGTCCGAATAGTAGCTGGTATCTGTGTCATTTTGTTTCTGAGATGTGATTGGCAATGCAAGCTTATGGTTGTATACTTTTTACTTGTATTATTCATATTTTGTAGGAATTATTTCAAACTCGAGATCACAAAGATTTTCTCAGTGATATTTCAATATCACTATCACTCAGTAAAGCTGCATCATGCGGAGATCGAAGGTATGAACTACTATGTTATTATCTATTTGTAATGTGCCAGACTGTCTCTACATTGCAGACTCCTTTTGGATAATGTGAGGCACTTAGCTATCATACTAAAAACTTGCAATCTTAGAAAATAAGATGGTACCAAGCCCCCTTTTAGAAGACAATAGTAGCTCTGTGTATTGCTACTCAGCTAATCGACCATTTTCTGCAGTATGTATACCTGCTGTTCATTTGATGTTTTTACTTCATTGTTGTGGTGTTTTTTGTTGTTGTGTTTTTTGCTTTTGTTTCTTTTCGGGTTTTTGTTTTTTTGGTTTTTGTTTGACAACAATGTTTTTCTCCTCTGCAACATGTTCATGGAAAGAATTGGTGGGCTGCATCATTGCTCTTTTTCTGAAATAAAAGCTGTCCGTTCGTGACTGCTGGATTTTCTGAGAAAGTCATATGTGGATTCCTCTGAAGTTTTATATGAAGGCTAAAAATAATCAAAACTAAAACTGATGAATGTGCAATTTCTACGAAGGTTCTTGTTTGGCGTGGATGCGGGGATTTTGCTTTAAAGTAGCCATGTGAAGGATCTTTTGAGAATTGATTTCTTTTTTGGACTCCCGCTTTAGAGGAAGAGTCCTGTAAAATGTGTTATGTCCGTCCTTTAATTTGTCTTCCACAACACATTTTCCCGGATAGCTGCACAATGGATTTTTCTGAAATTTACCATTGAAGTGACAACCGCTCATTGAAGAAAAGTGATGTGCAGGTGGCAATTTATGCCCCAAAGTGGCTATTTTTAGGCTTTTTTCAAAATATTTCAAGATCCATTCATTACTTTTTTGTAATTTTTGGTGTGAGTTATAGTGTGCATCATACGTCGTATCTGGAAAAACTCTTTTTTGCCTTGTGTTGGCTTTTTGAAAATATTTCTTGATCTTTCCCTACTTTTTTTGTAAAGTTTTGTTTGAAACTTAATGACAGTTGTATGTATATTATGGGCTATGTATCACATCTGAGAAACTATGTATCACATCTGAGAAACTATGTTTCCCCTTGGAAGTAGCCCTTTTTCCCAGTCCAAAATGGCCTTTTGGTAAGTTTTTTGAAATACTTGAAAATCTTGGCAAAACTTTTTTGCACTTTTTAGCGAGAAAGTGGCGAGCAATGATAGATATGATATGGACCATATATCACATCTGGGAAAAATATAGTTTGGCTTGGCGTGGCTATTTTTTCCCAAAATTATCACTTCAAAGTTTTTCCAAAATATTTCTTGATCCTTTCATTATTTTTTGGTATTTTTTTTGTGTGTGAAACTTATAGGAACTGTAGTCATGTTATGGGTCATGCATCACATCTGGGAAAACTATGTTTCACATTGGGTACTGCTTTTTTCATTTTTTAAATGGGCCTTTCTAGAATTTTTTGAAAATGCTTCAAGATGCATTACTTTTATTTTTATTTTTGATCTCACAGGCATTTTAATTATGTGTCACATCTGAGAAAGTTCATGCTTGGCTTGAGAATGGCACTTAATGTGCACAAATTGTTGGGTTTTTTTTCAATTGTTTTGTTATGTTAGTTTTGTCATGATTGTTATTGTTATTGTTCCCCTGTCGTATTTCATTGTTTTGTTTATCGTGTGAAACAATGATTCATGATTAAGTTTGCGAGAGTCCACTAATTTGGCCACTTGTTATCATTTAATTTTTTTGGTATAAAGCATTAGAGTAGTAGTTTGTAATTATGGAAATTTTTTCAAAGGGTAAACTGTATCTTTGAAACGTTAGATTAATAGTTGCTTCGAAAATGTTTCAAGGCAACTTGATTTCTTTTTCGTTGTTATATTATAGATGTTGTATTATAGAGTAATGGCCAATGAGTGTTTTGTGTCATAAGGACAAGGATGTGTTCGGGTCTCACACTTATGTTAAACTTGCGATTCTGCTATTGAGATGATGGAGAACCTGATTTATGTGTCTCATATGTTTGCCTCGTATATCTGGACAATTGTTGCTGAAACTCTGCTTTGATTGTGGTCTACAGCTTTCTAGTTTCAATAGAAACATTTGATTCCATTACAGTGTGAAGATTCATGACTTGGCAGATATGAAAGAAATCTTTGCGATAATCAACATAGAAGAAAATAATGGTAGGTTCAAGGCATGTACTTCGTCAGGGCTGTATATGAAATTTTCTTCAAGAATTAACCCATTGAATCAAGAATTGTTTCAATATCCGACTATATGACTATAGCCTTCTGTCAGTTACCATATCTGGCTGTGGTTAAATAGTTGAGATCTTTATGCTTTCTCATATGCATCAACTTGCTTCCACTTTGATGATTAGAATTTTTACCACCAGTATTCAAATACCATTAACTCGAAACACGAATTTAGCTAACTGAATGTGAATAAGTCAAGTTAATATTGCCATGTGCGCTGAACTCGCAGATGAATATTGTAATTTTGTGTCCCATTGTTCCTCAACGAGTGTTAGCATGCCAAGAGAGCAGAACAGGTAGACTCATGTATGCAAGAGTTTTGAATAGGCTTTTGTTTTGGTGAATGCCAAGGTGTGCTGCTTCATTGTTCTTATTTACTATTCAACTGACATTGTAGCTTCAGAAATACTTGACGGCATCTTTGAAGATATTAATGAAAGACTAATCATGGTTAGGACTAGTAAAATGATGTGTGCACTGGAATAAGTATATATGTTTATAGCGTTTGGTTCTGTTATTCTTTAAATGATAGTGCCTGAGCTAGGCAGAAGATATTTAAGTTTGCGATTTTGGTGGGTACTCGCACTAAAACTGAATTTTGCTATGATCCGCATAGCAATTGCATGATATCAGTTATCCTATGTGGACTGCATAGACATGTTGAATCTATCTATTAGTCATGTAGTAATTTGGTGCTTTTCCTCCTTTGACACTATAGGTCAGCTTGATAGAATGGAATGGACAGATGATGGGCAAATCTTGTCAGTAAGCACAGAGAAAGGTGTGATAACTTTTGTGTGATAACAATTACTGTTGGCTGAGTAGTTTTTGGATGTCTGCCTTCCAGATCAGTCCTTTGAAAATTCAATCAGAATTGCCATGTAATTGTTTGACTCTGTATGGATGGCTTGTGTGTAGCCATGACAGAAGGATTGACTCTAAGGTGCAGATAAGTTTTCCTGAAACCTGTTTTGAATTACTTTGTATACTTGGTATGAGGTACTTGTATGATTGTAGTGGCTTGCATTTGTTGGTAGTGGTTGTTTTGGGCTTCTATATCATATTATGGTTAAGGAAAATGCTTTTAGGTGACCCACTTACAACCTGTCATGTATGCGGTCAAAGGTCAAAGGTTTCCAGCATTGTGATTTTATTTTAAGTAGTCCATTGGTACTGTATAATTCTTCTGATGCAATGAGCAACACTTTTTTGTTCTGCATTGTTGCAGGTTTTATTGGAGCATACTTGACAAAGCTGCCAATACTTGGTGATGCATGCAACACACGACTGGCATATCTCACATCATTAAGAGAAGTATGTTGTTTTAGAATGTTTGTAACTATTACTGTACTATGACTCAATTAACTATTAACTATTGACTTAATTAATGACTTAAATTATTTGTCAAAAGTGGATTTGGGAGGGGAGACAAAATTCTCATTCTCCACGCATATTTATCCAAGCACTTTGAGCTACCTCGTCTGTTTTCATGAGAAGATTGAGTTTTGATCATTTTTTAAGGCACCATAGGTGTCAAATCAAAATCGTCCCTTTGGTGAGCTTCAGACAAAGCCCAGGAAGTAGAAACCCATTTTAACTTTTGAAGTGTCCATATTCACAGCTAGGGGATCTATTTGAAAGGTCAACTCTGCAGAAATACCTTCTCAACAAATTGGTGTCTTGCAGGAGGCAGGAGTTGCTTACTCAAGGGCCTGCACCAGATCCCAACCACTAGTTGAATTTGTCGTCAGTCATGGTAGATGGGGAACAATTTCTCTTGGATATTGGTGGGTGCAGGGATCTCCCTGCAATGGGGAGCCTTAAGGGCTTGGAGCTGTTCTCTGTTCGATTCATCAAGATCATCATTGATACATTTCTCGGTTCCTGTGAATCGTCATTTCTTCACACACGTATGTATTAAACTTCAAATGCAGCAATAGAGGAGTGAGGCACAATGGAAGTTCAGTAATAGGGCTATCTAGCACACAATTACTTCTATGCATCATCCAATCAAAATCAGATCGAGTTTCAAAACTCAATTCAAGTCGGAAGCCTTCTCTAGTGCTGGATTTGCTGTAACTTTTAAACGATTTGACTCATATAGCATTTTAGTGGAATTTTGAATGGATGAAGGAATGACAGGTTCTTGTACGTGTTCAGCTATTTCCTTTGGGGAGGCTTATACTGACTAGTCAGGAAAGTTCTTTTCATGTTCTCAGTATCTTTTATCTCCTGCTTTATGTGTTTACTTCATGACTTTGCGTGATATTTTCGTGTCAAATATGGTGGGTGCTGCTGGTGTTTGTAAGAGGTTGACATAGTTTCTGAGACCAATACTAGAATTTAACAAAAATGTTCGAAATGAGGAGTTTTACGGTAGATGTGAGTGTACAGGAAGCCTTTTCTAATCAAAACACACGCATTTTAATAGTGAGTTGTTTTGAAAAGGGTGTCATCATTCTGACTCTGTTTTGTTTTAAAGTGATTCCTTCGATGCTAGAATGAAGTTCAGACTTTCCATTCTGTAAGCCTGCTTAATCATGATAGTGTGGTTCTGATCATGAACGTACACAAGTCGTAGGAGTTTAATTTATGGAGTTCTTTTATATAGCCATTGTCTCAAAAACACTTAGTGAATTTGACAAACATAAATATCGATAACATAGAAATATTAAATGAATACCAGGTACTGTTTTTGATATTGAAGTGAATGAGTGATTCCACCGTGCTACAGAACCATCTCCTGATTGTTGAGTCTGTTTGTCTTAAATATTTGTTGTGATTGGTTGTATTCTAGATAACTGTGGTTGATGAAGTAAACAGGGTATGTTTATTTGAATTCCTTATTTTGTTTAATACTGTTTTGTTCATTTCCATTATCTGGCTGGGTGTTGAACAACCTAAGAACACATATTAGGTATGCAAAGCCGTGCCATTAGAGCAGGAACTCCCACTGCCTTTTGATATAACTTTCTACATGGTAATATCATAGTTCCTGATTCTCGATTGTACAGTACAAAAATCTACGACGCTAATTTTGAAATTTAGCGTCGCAGATCAAGGGCAACGGAAGTCGGCCCGTGGGCTACCACCTAGTTGGGCTTTCCCTAGACATCGCAACAGCCTAACAACTGCGTTCGCGTCGTAGATTTTGGCATTTCGCAACCTCACTATTGTGTTGTTTTTCCTGTTAGGGACTATTAAAAAAGTATCTGTGTCTACTGATATGATGTTATATATTTGGTTTCTGATGGTAGTGAATTAAATGCTTTGGTGTGTTTTGACCGTAAACAATGCTCATTTTATTGGTACCAGTGGCAGTAATGACCAATAATGATCATTTATTGATTGCGCTCAGGTTGTCTGAGAGCTTTTTCTCACTTCGCTCTTATTCGTTCTCTTCATAGTCCTATGTTGGACATTCTGTTCAACAACGAGACACACTGAACTGTGAAGGAAAAGAATCGTGCTTTTTGACTGTAGCTCATGCATACCTGATGATTCCTTGCTGCGGTATTGATACACAGTACCCCTGCACAATCCTCATATGCATGCTATAGAGAATAGCTTCTTGTAGTAGTTACCTTGTAGTATTTCTCCCCCTTGTTTCTTTTTTGACAGTGCGAATAGGTACTGTTTTCTAAAAAAAATGTCAAAGGACGTTGCACCGGTCTCACTTCTGTCTTTGATTGTTCTTTGTCTTCCTGCATTCAATGCATTTCACTGATTTCTCTCTGTATATACTTTTCAATATGGAAAACAACTATTCTGATTGATTTAGCAATAATCTCTCTTCTTCTAGGAACGGCCTGTCCTGATCACTACTCAGATCGAGCCTAATTTCCTGGCTGTTGGTCCATTTCATCTTGCTGCTGGAATGAACAATAGAGTCTGGTTCTGCTCTCTCACAGAGGATGGTATGTTTACTTGTGTTGTGATGCCCTGAAGTTTCATTGAATCAGAATGAAAAATCATTCTTTCGATTTCAGTCCTGTTAATGCAGGTTTCTATTGTTCAGTTGTAATAGCCAGTCTAGTTCTCCTGGCGACAGGCGATCTGATTTTGCTCCAGGGTATATTCTTGAAGTGCAAGGCGTGCCTTTGATTTTCTTGAAAAAGCCAGGTTTTTGTATGTCTTAACTTAGGATACTTACTTTTCGATAGCCATAGGACGAGCTAGTATAGATCCTGGTTTACATGAAGCTTTTTGAACAAAATATCAATCTTCACTGATATTTTCACTAGTGCTCCAGCTTGTTACTCAGCAGCATGTTTTGTCCTGTAGGTTCAACACCATTCCGTGATCGAGAATATCTTGGGACCATCACAAACGTGTTCTTGAATCAAGACTACACAGCAGTTCTGTTTGATGGAAAAGTTCAGCTTCACTTGGTTGGTCTGTTTAAATTTTGCATGAGTGATGCTTTTGTTTTGGTGCCATATCAGGAAAAACGTATTTGTTAACAAAGTTTTGTTGCCCAGTGCCATATCCAGCATTTATTTGGGGAGGCCAGTTTTCTTTTTCACCAGTTGCAAATTGAGTCGGCATAGCTTTCGAGCTTTGAGCTCTCGTGTTTGCAGATACAAAAGCGCTGGACGACTGAACTAATTGCCGTTTACGCCTACCCTTCTTTTCAGCCGGCCCAGACTAAAGGAATTGCAGCAGGTGATTTTTAAATCAAACGGAGTTTCATTTAAAACTGCAGGTGCCTCGATATATTGCACTGGCCTGCATTTAATGTCCATACTGTACGACACGCTGAAAACGGCCTTGCACTATATTGTAGTAGTTTCACGTCCACTTTAGTTCAGAAAAAAATCATGTCAGAGTTTCGGTGTAGTGGGTTGAGTTTGGGTGAAAAGACTGGTATACCGGTCGTAGAAGTGTCCTGGATACAGCCCTGTCGCCTGACAGAAGTTTGTCACTTTCAATCATTTGACTCTATTCTGCCTGGGCTTCAGGGGCTGTATGGTTTCTCAGGAGGGAGTGGAGCACCGTCATTGCTTCACATGCTTTGCGGAAATATGACTCTCATATTCACGAACCCTCTATGCACGTTAATGCTAATTTCCAAGTCAATTGGCGGACATATAACATCATTCATGAAATGATCCATTGTTGGATCTGGGAAATTTCCTGCTTGAGTAAAAGTAGCTTGTCAGTATTTTTTTCTTGACGAAGATAAGAACCATGAATATATTGCATAATTTGGATCAAAATTTCAGTTTTCAGAGCCACGAAGTCATGGTGTGTTTTTCTTTCAGATTGCAGGATATAGTTTCATTTCATTTTATCATTTGAGGTGTGGATCTTAGGCGCAGCAGAACTTATGTTATGAACCATGTCCGAGAAAACTTCTTGCAGTTTGCAGGAGGCAACTTATGTCTAGAGTATTTCCTTTTATAGTTTTTTGTAAGATATTTCTAGAGTACTTCATTATTATAGTGTTTTTAACTTCTGATGTGAATCTTAGAGGCAACACTAATTCTGCTCTGATGTTAGATTTTGGTGTGGCAATTTTTGGCAGATCGTTGCTTTTGTGTGTGAAAGTGCATAGAATTGCTCAGTTTTGTCTTTGATCTATCACACAGATTTTCAATTAAGTTGGCTGGAGTCCACAAATTCTGGGACTTGTTTGCATCTCGGAACGTGCTCCACTTGTTGTGTCTTAATCTACGTCTTTCATTTCAGACCGATGCTGAATCGTCTGAGGAAAACACTCAGGAAGAAAGAGAAGGTCGCCTCTTTCCTGATGAGAAAGATAAAGGACGAATTGTCTGCTGCAGTTTATCATCTGAATTTCTGATTTTTGGAACAGAGGTATAATGATTGCTTATTATAGTTTGTCACAATGGAAATTATTACTTCATCATTTTGTTGCAAATGCCAGTTCGATTTTTTCTTGGCGCTACATCAATCTTTTTGTAATCTCCTCTGCTCTCGCTTGCTCATTGTTACTTTCTTTGTTGAATTGTCATTATTAGCCTATGCTGTTCATATACTTCCACTGTCTTCATACTACCATCTGCTGCAAAATGGCCATAGGAAAATGTTGGAGGCTATTTGAGTCTTCTTTTTTGTGTTGCTGTTACACAATGTATATACATATAGTCATGTTTCAAGGAGCAGAGAATTGAAGATGTGTGAAAATCAGAAATCAACCATGCCGCTGGTGGTGTAAGGAGAAGCGTGGCAGTGATTGGATACGCTGAAGGAAATACTGTCATCCATGGTGTGGTTGTGCGACCCCATTATCCTGCAAATTAGACAAAGACATAGAGCAAGGCCGGAATATTTAGAAAGTACATGATAAACATTGATGAGAGACACCAAGCACTGAATAGATCAGTTTTGGTTAAAAACAAAAAAAAAACTGTAACTGGGCAGTATACCCCAATTTTTGGCAAGAGTTGCTCTGTATTTTAAATTATGTTGAGTTGTACCAGTGGATTCGTTTGACAAACCTACAATGCTGTCCTATTTAAAGAAGTTAAGTGTTTGCCCTGCATTCTGGTGCACACTTTAATTGAAGCTGAATCGTTTATGTTTTTGTTATGTTGTAGACTGGTCACGTGAAGTATTTCTATCTGGAAGACTGGAATTACGTAAACGAGTTTCGTCATGTTGTTGGTATCAGAAAGTTGTTCCCAGATTCTGTTGGAACGAGACTGATATTTATTGATGACAAAACAGATGGCTACGTTTATAACCCGGTTAGTATGAAATCAATTACCCGTAAAGGAGAGAGAAGTAAAAAATGCCTTTTTGACAGATTCAGTTTGTTGTGTTGAATCAAATAAGAATTTTCGTTTCTTCTACTGTAATTGTGTTCATGTTTTTAATATTCTTTCAGGTCTTTTTCCCAGGATATTATCGGGTGCAATTAGAGATCATACATGTCCAGTTTGACTCTACCTTGGTATTTTCTTATTCTTTGTGTCTATATGCTTACCGTATTGGAGCTTGAGATCCATGTTGTATAAATGTTGGCTACTGTGAAACAAATTTCCATGTTCGCACTGCCTTGAGATTATGTTGTTCAGAAAATGGTTGATGGATAATTTTTGTAAACAGCCATAAATTGCGTCGAATTAATGAAATACAGCATGGGAGGATCTGGCTAATAGGAAATACAATATCTTGCTCGTTTACTTCAATAAAATCTATAAGTTTTTATTTGTCTATTACTGTTGACTTTGAATTCATGTTTGGTTATTCAGGTGAATGATGCTACTCATGAAATTGGTGGATTTTCACCCAGTGTGCGAGGCGTATTGTGGGACAACTGGCTTATTGACAAGGTGTGAATTTTTGAAATTTGATTTTTTTAAATGAGTATGTTGGAGTGATTTGTTTGAGACAGCCTCTACAGTAGACAGTACGACCCCTACTCTAATCTCTCGAATAGACCTCCCCCCTACGTCCGCTTTTATTCAGGGAAAAAAAAAAAACATCCCCGCTCTTATTAAGACCGTAAACTTTCTGAAATTCGAGAGCCTTGTTTTATCCCTGTAGGAAGAAGACACGTCAGCTACTTTTTTTAAGATTTTGTACGCTATGTATTTTATCGTTTTTCTTATTCATTCGTTCAAGGAAGGTCTTTTTTGTTAGTATTGATGTCAGTTTTAAAAACAGCTTTCTTTCTTTATTCTAATCAACATCATTTCTTTACATGCTTAAGATTGGCTGCATTAGTGAAAAAATATCTAAATTACACAACCGCGTCCCCCCCGCTTACTTCACTTCCCTGCTTATTAGAATTTAGAACATTTCCAACCTCCTACTTATTCGGACCCGCCTGTCTATTCGGGAGATAGAGTGGAGCCAGGGTTCTGCGCACGGTGGGCGGCGCCGGGCGGTACCGCCCAGTACTTATCATCAACCGCCCACCACTCATGAAGCTCTTGCAGTGTTTCCTAATCACTCCAACACATAAACATAGGTCTCAAGCTTTAACATAGTGAGCATTATCTGTACTCAATCTCCTAGCACCCGGCACTTACAAAATCCTGGGTAGAACCCTGTGGAGCATCTGTTTAGGAATGTACCAGGGTGAGCAGGTTCTACAAGACATCTAACACGAAGATGCTTGTTAACAGTTTACCCCAAATGATGCTGTTGTGCATGATTTTAGAAAGCACGTATTGTTAAATTCTTTTCTACGTGGCTTTATTGTTAAGCATTTCTGACTGGTTTGAACACAACCTAAGAACTGATGAATCACATTCCGAGGGTGCTTGTGCTCACAGCTCAGGTGACAAGCCTGTAGGTTTTTGAGTATCAATTTTGATTTGTTATTTTGTAGGGAGTGTTTTGTGCTTTTGATGACGACAAGGTTTATTCTTACTCCTACTCAAAAGACACTATTACAGGTAATACTACTTGTCATCTATGTGTATGTTACTACTTGTTTGTATATTTATTTTTACCTTAGTTTTTACAAATGGATCTTTAGGCAGCAAGAAATAGCGAGAAAAGACTAGTTTGACTTTGAAAGAACCCACTGATACGTAGTCAACTGGATTTGTATTGTAAATTTAGATAAGATGACTTAGTGAGACAATTTTCATTTTGAGCTGACAGTTGTACCTCATGTTGGTATTGATGAACGGCAGATCTCATGTCCTGGCTGCAATTCTGCTGATTTTCAGGTTTTACTTGTTCTGAAATTACTCCTAAAGTGCCTGCATGGTTGTCTGCACCATTCTGTTATCTATTTCAGGTCCAGAATGTGTCTTAGCTGGCACAACGAAACTCCCGTTTGGACATACACCCTTAATGTTATATGGCGGAGATTTGACTTGTCAAACACAGAGTGGCAAAGTGAGTTCCTAGCTACTTTCCTTATGCAGTTAAATTTTAGCCGGTAATGCTGTTTGATTGATCCTTGAATAGAAACTGCGAAGAAATTCTTGACCTTCATTGTTTAGATCATCATGTTGTTCAGTATAAACATAAAACACTGCATAATTAAGATTGTGATGAACTGTACTGTACATTACTCACCTTCATGAAACTGTTTTTCACACGTTGATGTGCACTTCTTCACTGAGTTTAATCCAGAATCGAATAATAGCCGAATTGTGACAGCCCATTCATTACTGCCATAGCAGTGTTTTATACGAACTCCTTACAGATAGGGGACACTTTTTACAAGGGGCACCCATTTGAGGACATGAAAATCATTAGAAACATAATCAGCATTGACCACCTTTCAGTCAGTCTGGTGAGGGGAGCTAATTGCCCTCTCAAATGTCTTATATCATATCGGTCAATGAGTAATCACCTTTTCATTCATAATGAAATTAATGTCGGGATCACCTTTTCTGACTTCAAGGAATGAATGGATGTGAATTTTCATCTCTTTATTGTAAAAATCCACGACTCATGGACATACCGCGTACCAGGTGGGATTAAATCCCAATTGTTGTATTTTTTATGCCCTTGTGATATCATGATCCTGTTGTTCATGCGCACATTATGTTATTAGCATGTTAACACTATTTTGTGTTTCACAGATCATTCATATTCAGCTGACTGCTCAAGGAAGTCCACCAAATGTCACTGACTCTGCCTCAAAGTCTCAAGTATGTCCAGTGTGATTTTGAGCATATCAGTTTACTCTGAATTCATTGTTTGTATGAGAATATTCTGGTCAGTTTATTCAATTTCTGTTTTTCCAATTTCTAGTTTATTGTTCAATTTGATCATGTTTGCTGTTTGAGATGCTTATGATTGATATCTCTGGAGAAAAACACTGTAAAAAGTTATTCTCGTGATATAAAATGTGACTTTTGTGCAAACTTTACGGCAGATCTTGACTGATTTGCATTTCTTCCTCCTAACTACTTTGTTTTGTATTTGTGTTGTTGCTTTCCTTGTTTATGTAGGCAAAAGATTCTCTGCACCAGCTGCTAGCATTGAAAAGGTATGTGCTGCATGTCTCTTAGTCTAAAATCATACCTGAGAACAGCAACTATTTCTTATGTACCTTTCTAGGACAAATGGTTAATACTGCTATGATGATCTGGTTGAAAAGTGCTGGAAACAGAATGTATCTACTTATTATGATAGTGTTGTTAGACTGACTTAGATTGTTATGTTTAGTGATAATGAATTTCCTGTTGTGCGAAATTGATTACAAAGACCCTAGCGTTGATTCTGTGCATGTCCTAGTTTGTGATAGCAATTTTTCTTTTGCAAAGCAGTGTCATAATTATTGCAGCAGTGAGCAACTCGATACACGTTTTAGTCTGAGTGGTATTAATTTGTATACTGTTTTGACTCTACAATTCTTTAGCTCAGTGACTGTTTGGAATGAGAATTGTAAGCAACGTTAAGCGATCTAATTTTTTTCTCTCAGGTTCAATGATGCATGGAATGCTTGCCAAGCTGTGAATGAGCTTGACTCATGGCTGTTTTTTGCTGAAGTAGCTGCAAAACAGTTGGACATTGAACTAGGTGTGTTGAGAATTGAATTGTTTGTGAGTATTTGAAAGCCGTGTGTTCCATCTACCTGTAGTCTTGGGCAAAATATATTGAAACATGTGCGAGCTACAGTGTTATCCCTCTCACAAGTGAGCGAGTAATGATATTTATCAGACTATATATAGAGAGAAATTAATCAGCCACCACTTCTGGTCTCGGTTGAATAGATCAGACTTGAGTGACTTTAAAGACAAAAAGGGTGCAGGGCACCGTAGATTGGGACCACGCCCATATTTTCGAGATCTTACCAAGACCATGAAATCGTGCTACTTTGAAACTCCTTAGGTTGGTATTTCTGCGAAGTTGGTTGATTACGTCGTCTTCGTCAGTATTTTAGAATTACTATGGCCAGATATTGGGTAGTCATGGCTTAAAAATGTGCTCAAGACTGCAAAAAATGTTTGACCAAGATTTGTATTAGTCTAGTGGTATAACATGAACCTTGAAGTTTTATTTGTGAAACATCAACATGCTCTCTGTTAAACCCAAGAAAGATCAGTTCAACTTGGCCTTGGTGTACAGTATCATTTTCTGATGTATTAGTGACATGGCACAAATGTTTGAGAACTGACTCTGTGCTGAATCTGCTTTATTTTATGTTCTTCATGGTATCCCTTAATGTCTCAAAATTTGCGATGTGTTGAGGACCAACCTGGTGTTTTGTGCTGTATTGTTTGAACATCTTGATGAATTGCTAACTTCTTGGTTACTGCTTTTATGTCCTGTTCAGCCATACGTGTGTATCGCAAGATTGGTAATGTTGCAATGGTATTATCTCTTGAGAAAATCAAGGTATTGTTGCTGTTTTCAGTTATGTTATAACAGAATATTGGTATTATTTTACTATGTTTTTGTGTAATAGCAGCAAATAACTTGGCAAGTATTTTGAGGATTTTATCAGGTTTGATGAGGATTTGAGTCAATGTAAAGTTATTTCTGATTTTGTAAGTTTTTCGTAATTGTTGCTTTTTAAGCTTGGCCTCCTAGCATTGATTAATTCAGATTTCTTTGACTCACTTAATTTCTCAAGTGCAATTCTTTCTATCACTTTATTTTATAGAATTTGGAAGACAAAAACCTCTTGGCAGGTTATGTGGCGATGTTTCTGAAAGACTTTGCCAAGGCACAGGTTTGACGTTGTCAAGTTATTTCGCAGAATTTTCTGTGAATCTATTCGTATTTATAGCAGAGTTTGTTTTTCTGTAACGAACATGTGTGACCCTAGCAATTGTTATGTAGAAACATGTGTAACCCCAGCAATTGCTATGCATCAATCAAGTGTGATACTAGCAACTGGTTGGAAAACCAGCAAGCAATGAAAACTGACTGCAGCAATGATGACTGGGTTTAAGAAAGAATCAGGCTAAAGTTACTGCTGGATCAAAAATCTTTATATTATAACTTCTTTATAACTGTCATGAATGATTCTGTTTTTATCCAGCATTTCTCTATGAATTTTGACAGCTAATTTTCAATGCTCTTAGAAGATCGTTTCTCTTGCATGGTGATGCAAATCAGTGGCATGCCTCTTCCCTGGCAGCACTCTTATGGAATGAAATAGTTATTGAAAGCTGAATGTCAATAGTTGATATTGAAAGATACTAATCTGTTCTCATTTGGTTTATAGATGACAGTTTCTTTCTAACTTGACATGACTTGTTTTTTCTGATGATGCCTTGAAATGGTGCTCAACAATGGAACCCTGTTTTACTCTTTTGATCTGTTGCCATAGTTGTTGTATTCAGGCTTCATAAATGTGTGCTGTCTTTGCAGGACTTGTTCTTGGCGTCTGGGACTCCTGTTGCTGCCTTGGAGGTATATTAAGCCAACCTTATTTGCCTTGCTTCGTTTTTTCGTTGGTTGCTAGCATTTGTTGTTTTTGGAAATTATATCATTTGCATTGAAGAAAACAAACCGCTAGACCCATAAACCCATCTATATTATAGGTGAGTTTGATGCAGCACGCTTTCCTAGCACAATATATTATGTCCTTATTGTTAGTAAATGGTTAGTCTGAATCCATTTTAGTCGTATGATTGCACTTTTAGGTGTATATTCTGACCAGGTGGACCAATTATTACAAAATAAACTTTTTCGTTGAACGCTTTGCACCCTGGGAAGTGTTGCCCCTTTTACTGTCAGTCAAGATTGTGAAAAATTCGCTTAAGGAACTTGAGTTTTGTTAGTGGAGTCTCATGATCCCGAGATAGTGTTTGAGAATTCAACCTGGTCCAAATTTTATCTGAATCAAGATTTTTAGGCTATGCAATTGTGGGTGCTTTTATATGTTAATGATACTAATGTACTCTGATTTAGATGAGGAGAGATCTTCTGCATTGGGATCAGGCTCTGGAGCTGGCGAAAGCATTGTCTCCAGATCAGATACCCTATATTTCAAAAGAGTATGCTCAGCAGCTGGAGTTCACGTATGTACTGATTTAAGAAAGCTGGCGTTATCTTTGATTTTTCGATGTTTTAATCTATCCTTCTGATGTTGATTGCTCTGATGCATGTGGATAGAGGTTTTTGTAATACTGACTGAATCGAACTGAAATTTTTCGGGAAGATGAGATTTTAGGACTTTTGTCCTGCTTCAGCTTGTACCCTCAAATTCAGGATGAGATTCAATGAACAGTGCAAAGGTTAACCTTATTCAAAGGAATTGGAACTTCATGAACACTGGATTATATTGTCAATAAGATCTAGTAAATTAAGCCAAATTTCGGCATTCACTATTACTATTGGCTTTGTGGTTTGACATATTCCTACTGACTCATGCAGTTTGGTGATGGTTGAATCAGTAAACATAAGAATTACATCTAAAGAAATGACAAAAGAGAGCTACGTATTTTTGATCATTGTTTTGAAAGATCTACATAAATTTGTTCTAAAAATTTAACTCCATGTTTAGCCATTGCGTTTCGAGATTCTGCGTCAGAATCAATCTTGTCTTACTAACAATATCACTACAGATTTTAATGAAACGGATAATATCAGCATTGGCCTTGATTGACACTTTATGCTACACCGGTCTCTTTGATGCTCCTCCTACTATCTAGCAACCACCTAAAGTTACCCGACTCTTTTTTTCGTTTTGTAAAAGGGACTTCTAACTCATGATAAATGTCCAGATGTCTCATGAGCTAATGATATGAAGGCTATCGGTTGCTGGGAATACCTTCTTTTGACATTATATGGAGCCATCCATGCCAAGCGAAAGTTATTTTGATGCTGCTTTGTGTAGGTACAGAATATTTTTTGTTATTGTAGAGGTGACTATCCTAATGCCATGATGCACTATGAGAGAGGCATCACTAACCAAGAAGATGTATGTATTTCTGACTTCTTTTTATGAGTTATTTATGTATGGTTGTAATGCACTTGTGCTATTCCTTTATTGTTCTCTAAATCTGCCATTTCCGCTGTGTTAGTGTAATGATTAGTTGGCATTGAATTACCATTAACTTGCTTGATATTATATTGTGTACCAGATAATTATTATTTTAAGACAATGCAACCCAAAATCCACTATAAAAGTGTCTATAGTTTAACCCTACAAAGGTTGGGCTTTTTGGACATTAAATAGGCTGGCGGGGGGGCCTAGTATGCCCCCCATGTAAAATCTATAATCTTTCATGAATGGTCTTGAAACTTGGTACAGTGCTAGATGACTCTATTATGTATCATTTGGGCTGAGCAATGACATTAATTATGCATAATTAAGTATGCAATTTCAATTAATTATGCATAATTAGGTGTATGAACCGAATTTGTCAAAATTCTGATTTTGGCCACAGGACTCCAAGGAATTGCGTAAAAAGCATAGTATACCATTTATCCTAGCCTCCTAATACCTATTCTTGACATATACTTTGATATTTGGCCATATAACAACGTTTCTCTGCCAATGTCATCGTTTTTGGCATTGACACCTGTCAAAAATGATGACGTCACGCCTGAAATTAGTATCAGATGATAAATTTTTTTGTATTTCTGAAATCCTTGATAAATTTTAGGAAAAGTCACCAAGTTTCGTGGTCATGCATAAGTACTTCCTGAGGTATTTAACAAAGTTCATAGCCGCGGGCATCCCGTGCCTCCCCCCCCCCCCCAACCTTTGTAGGGTTAAGACATGTAGACTGAAAGCTGAAAACTGAAAGCCTATTTGCAATTTGCTTTTCAATTTTCTAGATTTTCCAGCCATTGAAAGAAATATCATCTCGTAAAGTTGGCCTTTAATACTTTCTTCATTTTTTCTTTTGAAGAACATGTAGACATTTTTGGCGTTGCGTGCTTAACCAAGGTGGTAATTTGGTCTCAGACCTAGCGCCCTTTACTCCTTTTCTAAGTCTGATGACATTGGGCACCAATATTATGCAGCATGGTAAAAGAATAGCAAAATGCTTACATAGGCGCAGATAGTAATTATGCCACGTGGCATAACAACAGGTGGAATGTGCACCAAAAGTTAAATTTGTTTGTTGCAATCAGCACTGTGAGCAGGTGACCTGTATCTTTATTCTTTGGTGTTGAGGATTTGCAGTGAGCGGACTGTGAGAGAAGCTGACTTGAGGAGTCTGTAATCAGGCTACATGGTAGCTAGTAACCATGCATGGAGAATTAAAAGTTGCGATGAAATGAAATGTGATGTGCCATAACTAGTTATTCAATTTTATATTAGATAAGGATGCTGCAAAGTCTCAGATAGTGCTCCATTCAAGAGCATGTAATTTGATTCAACAAAGTTTCCAAGAAGTCTGATGCTGCTCAATGCATCAATGGGGTCACTTGCTTCATATCCTGCAGTTTTTTAGTTAAATTGCCACCTGCTGCCTGTAAACAAAAGGAAATATAGGAAATCTTGTTCATAGCGCTTATCGGAGCTCTATTTCCCTGTATGCTCAATATTTTTTCACCAAACCAACTTTAGGTGAAACGTACATGTACCTTAAAAACTGTGTCAGCATTTTTCAAGATCTTTTTCTGATTAAAAGTTATAGCTCGTAATTGGAGAAATCCTAGAATTTCTGTTATGAAATCACGATATTTCAACTTAATCGTTCATAACTTTCCACCAAATCAATAAAAGCAATAAAAATTAGAGCTTCTAAAAATATTGAAACTTCTGTTTTTCTCATGCCTTTTTACAGCTTCGCAACAGGTGGCACACACGTGGTTTGTTAGAGCTCACTTTTTCTCGCCACCTGACCAGATTAACAGATGCCATGACTAAATGCTTGACTAAAGATTGCCAACAGTTATGACTTCTGGGAGTTTGCAGTATCCTTAATCTGAAGTTAAATCTTTCAAGAATTGATCTGTATGATCTTCATGCTGAGGCCAGGAAATGTTTAATATCATAATATTACATTTGCCAATGTGGCAGTGCTAGCAAAAGTGCACTATGTTCATTACTCTAATTATTTAGAATAAGATGTTAA
>JAOBRC010444234.1:0-12011 GCA_027575255.1 Scolionema suvaense
ATCTAGCGTTGTTGATAGTTTTTTGAGAGCTAAAAAAATCGGGTTATATGAATACAGAAAACGTTGTGACTAGATGCGAGGTGAGTTGTTGGGGGCTGCACAATAGTTTTCAACTGATTGTGCATCCTAGTTGCAAATCAAAGTTGTATCCCGACCTTTACTTCAATTATATCATCGAAAATATCGGATACTGGAACAACATTACCATCCGTTTGATTGCACTAAGATCCTTATCCTCAGCTAGATGTCCGCGCTGAAATCAACAGTAAACGGCCTGGATGAACAAGGAACAAGAGGGCCCGTTTGGGCTGAAGATTCGCGCCTATTTGCAAGCTGCTTGAGATAACAAGACACAAAGATTGCTAAAACGTAACTGTATTTCTCAATACATTTCAAGGAACACATAGAAACTTACCTCCAAAAAATACAGGCGTTGTAACACCAATGAATGCATATCATGTAAACATTCATTACAAAATATGTCCAGCAGAACTGATGCGTTCAAATCTAAACTATGTAGTTCACCATACTTTAGAAAAACAAACACAGGCGTGCTATCTGACTGCTATCGTACCATTCCCCCAATAAAAGGTTTAGCAGCACAATCATAACAGAGATGCAGGGCTTTGCATTCTAAATACATGCTTGAACAGGCATGAAGGAATACTTGCTCCTGGCTAGCAGACCTATCCTGCCCCCGGGGAGGGGTGGGTGTCACTTTGTGCTGCAACACAAATTTGAAGGTAGATGCTACATGAGTTTTAAGGACAATTATTATGGCCTATTATGGTCTCAAAAATGGTGCTACTTAATACGGCACAGTTCATCCACAATGCCGGGTAGTCAATTTGTATGGTCGATATGGCAACCCCGGGGCCCGAGGCCTTCCAAAAGTTTCCGAAATGGCCAAAATATTAAATGTCCCAGAACGCGTTCTAAACTAAACCTAACGCATTAGAAAACATAAAAACTAGCATCAGAAACCTTTTCTAGAAGGAAAATTCGAGCAACTTTAAATTTTCTACTTTTGCACCACTTTTGTGCAGTCCAGCTAAGTCACAAAGCACTAAATCTCAACAAAGTGTTGTTACATAACAATGAAAGATATCACGGAGTTTTGTTTTGGTATAAATGTTTCATTTAATTATGTCAAAGAACAGAAGAACCCAGTTTTACCCCCTTACATGCCCTGTTTTAGATTTGGGAAGTATTTTAAGGTCGGCAACAAAAATGATCCTCCCACCCTCTGGGGTTGTCGAAGCTGCAATCGTCAGAGAGGTTACAACCTTATATTAAGCACCACAGAAAAGACATGAAATAAAGATGAAAACGAAAAAAACATGAAAAAGAGACACACTTCCATAGAAATCTGTAAAATTATGCAGCCTGAGACTTAACCGTATTTAGCCCTGGGTATTTCAGACCCCTATTTCACCGGGGGTTGGGGGTCAATATGACCCCTCCTTCTAAAATTTGACTGGAACATCATGAAGCCTCCAAACTTGGCAGGATTATAGCTACACCTTTTTTCTTTATGCTTTGTCTGTAAAAACCATGAGTAATCTAAAAAGTAGTGGCAGGGTCTCAAAGTGACTAGACTTTTTCTGTTTCCATTATAAATTACAAAATTTCTGGAAAAAAAATACCCTCACTTTCAAACAATGTAAAAGTGTTCTAAGTGCATAAGGAATGCTTTGTGGAAGTAAATCGTAAAGTGAAATAGTACTGTATTTCTGACAAGTTTCAAGTCATCTCCATGTGTCTCCCAAATTTTATGGAAGATATGGTTAAAAATGCCTGTAAAACATGTCTTATAGATGGAAACAAAAAAGTCAATTTCAGGTTCGTAGGTTTTACCTTTTTTGAGATATTTTAAAAAAATCGAGGGGAGGGTCATATTACCCCTCCCTCCCCCCACGGGCTAAATAGAGTTAAAGCAAGCAACCTATCAATTCACAGACAAGAACATTCAACGAAGACTGTATCGTCGTATAAGAATACAGTTTCAGCACAGAATACTTACGTCAAACAAAGGCTACACAGAAAGCATATTTACATCGGCCATTTTATAGTGGCAGCCTATGTTTATTGAAAGTACAGGAATTAAGTAACCTTCCCACAGATAAATTGCTAAGCTCTTGTGCACAGTTTCACTGCAATAGGAAATATTTTATATGAAGACACACACCTCAACTAGAGGCAAAATTGAAGAAGAGATCTTCAGATTGAGCTTATAATAAGCCTTAATAAATCAAGAGGAACAGAAGAGAGCATATAGCCTGAACAGTAAGCCCTACTAGCAGCATACAATATAGCATTAGTACAGTAAGCAATATGGAATACTTGGTTTCATTATAGCACCCCTGACTTACTAGAAATATAATTTTCATTTTGCTTTCAACTCTACTCACTGATTACCTTAAGGGGACGACTTTTTCGGGCGTTTTGCATAGGTTTATTTTTAAACACCAAACAACCCACTTTGTATGGTGCTGGGTCTGCCCGATGTCATATTTTTATTGCTGCAGTTAAATGTTAGAGTCGAATAATATGAAACATCATGAGTTTTGCAATAATTCTATGTGGAGACACGTTCCCGCAAAAAAATTTCTCGCATGCCCCCTACTGTCTATGACAAGTCTCTTGTTAGAAGTGTATAGATGTCACAATAAAAAGCATTTTTACATGAAATTGCATTTGGTGAGCCTAAAAGGACAACAAAGGACCTCAAACTACATTTTAGTTGATACGGAAAAAACTGTTAGTCAAATTAATGCCTTGACGGGTTTATAATAATGGTAATCTGAAGCAATAAATTTGCATTGTTACTCTTAGCAAATAATAACGTTATCACCTGCAGAGGCAGAGTTCAGGGCTTCAAATAACAGTCGGTCATAGGACAATGTCGAGCAGGTTTACTTGGCTGACCAGCAGAAACATACCCTGAGTTGGTCATCATGTCCGGCAGCTTTTCAATCAATGACACTGGTAATTTGGGCACGTTTCTGTCGGCAATGCGCCACATCTATGGTAACAGTTATCTTTATGTACTTTGCAAGACCCTGTAGTTATGTAAAAGCAATTCCCTTGTTTTTTCTAATCCTGCAGACGCAAGTCAGTAATACCAGCGGTCATAACTTACAAGTATCCCAATGGCTTGAAGAGGTGAAGCATATTCTTGCATAGTGCATTGGCAAGATCGACATTCGATCCTGAAACATAGCAAGTGGCATAACTCCTCAAGCTCTCTTGGTTGTTTTAGTATCTTCTGAAAAATCCTAAACCAACAAGTTTCTATTTAACTTCGATCAGCAATGATCATTGTAATGAAAATTGCAGTCATAAAGATGGAGCAACATATGAAAGAAAATGGTTCGACTAGTATGGCACAAAGACATTTTTAGCAGTGTGTGTTAGTGTTGTACTAACCGAGAACGTAGAATGTATTGAGGGAGCATAAAATTCCTGTTCGTAATTTGATGGCTACTTTGGTATCAACTCATTACGGCCCGGCCTTCAAATCTTTTATATTTAGTGTAGGAACAACAATCATGGGACAGCAAGCTGCAATCGTAGCTACAGTATGATTCAAGGGCAACATTTCGTTTTGCCAGTCGAATGGCCATATCAACAAAAAATATTTTGCTCTAATTGTCAGCCAGGAGCACAACTTGATATGGTAATTGTGCATGGCTCTTGTCACACCTTGAAGTGCATGTGGAACGTGCTTGGGTCATAGCATGCCATAGAAAAAATGGTGACTGACGGAAATTCCACATGTCCGATGGAAAAGGCAAAAGTGCCCGAAATTATGTTCAACAGGTTTAAAATAGTTGTTTGTTATAAGATACCCGAGTAAAGTCTGTAGAGACAACGATGCCAGTTTGATAGAGTAATAAATATCTTTCTTTCTATACGGTTTATGATCTCAATATATCGTGCGGGATTTCAAGGACCCACAAAGTTCGTACTTACAAATATGCCGACCATACTGGTCGAGCCCCAAACCGTTTATCCATCATCGAAACGCGTACGTGCTCGCTTTATACTCTAGGGGACTGGTGCTGAGCGACACACCACGGTTAGTAAGTGTTCGCTTTCACGACATGTTTGAAACCCAGAGAGTATCTAAACATATAATAGTAACAGGGTTAAACGATTTCTTATCTAAAAATGTCACAGAACTAGTGGACTTCTGCAAATTAAATTGAAGATTGTTATGTTGCACCAGAAAAGAATAAACAGTCAGTCTAGGCCTTTTTCTAAAACAGTTAAATTAACCCATTCACACTAAAACAGCTACATACAAAATTGGCCATCTTGTTTTCTTGTAATCGGCATGCAAGCAATCGACTGCTAATATCGATGACCAGTTGCAAATCGCTGGCCATCCTGATAGCTAGAGGGATGATCGCAAGTGGATGGTCAGTTGAAATTTTCCACCAGTCAGCAGTCATGACTCGTGAGTTTAATGAACAACAGTAGTGAAAGTCTTTAATAAATTTTAAAGTGACTACAAAATTTTACATCAAAATCCAAGCTGCATCGGCATCCCAGATGCATGAGAGTTGTACGGATGTGCTAGATAGTGTGCATGAAAAATAACCAAAACGTACAAAATAGCGATGAATAGATCCCATTATATCTTCAAAACACCTGAAAACTGCGGTGATTTTTAAAGTTCCCTGGATGTGACACACAGCCTGCATTACAAGCATTATTATGGAGTTCCGCTCCAAAGATTATAAAATAGCTTTTGTTTAAACAAAAAGCTTTGTTTTGGATCTTCGCGCAATATTAGAAAAAAAACATAGCTGCTTAGTATAGGTCTTGTAGACAGATGATCAAAAGACAGTAATAGGACTCTTCTGCAACAGAGAGAAACCTACTAAGCAACACTTGAGGTCCATTAAAGAAATGAGTAGGCAACAAAAAAGAAAAATTGCACATGTTTTCTTAATGAAACAAAATTCCTACAATACAAGGAGGCATTATATACGTTGCTGATTAGGCGCTATTTTCAAAACATTTATACAACATGCATATATACATTTGACATGAAGAGTGTTTTCAGACACAGAGAACATCTTTCTTTTCAAGGCATGATTTTCATTCTAAAGAATGTGCCATTCTCTCCTGCAACCAAAGCTGCAGTTATCATGACTGCAAAAATATTTTTCAGTTCAAGAATCCTGACTCTGATACGCTTCCAGCAAACCTCACTTGAGATATAATCTGATGAATCTTCCTAAGCACGCTGATAAAAAACTCTTGTCAACTTTTCTTGCAAGTCTGTCACTAGTTCCCCTATAAGACATACTGATGATCACAGTAATTGAAAATGAAGGTTCTCGTCAAGCAAAAAGACGTCCACAAAGTTAAAATCAAAACAGAGTTTTCAAAATTACAGTAACCTAAAGACTGAGTTTTTTACTGCCTATATATAGTAAAAATGCTCTATTACCTGTTAGTTAAGCTTCTGCCTTTTTCTGCCATGACAGTGGTGGGAAGTGAATACGTATAACCAAGCCAATGAAATGTCACAACATAGAATATGTCATCCATTTACCAAGTTCATGTTTTCCAAACAGGATGAAACCCGGTTCTCGTTGAATCAACTTCACCCATGTCCGCTATGTTTAATGGGTCAACCAGATGCCGAATCCAGTCATATTTCGTGAATTCAACTCATACTCACGGCCAAAAAAACATATTCCTTGCACAATCTTGATTCTCTTCTGTGGTAGAAAAGGCAAATGCAAGAAATTGGATTGCATGCATTTGTTTTTCGTAGTTCCATGCAGCATGTATGTTCCGGAAGAGCCGAGCAACAATGTAGTACGCATGCATAACACGATAGCAACTTTCAATGTACTCACTTTACTGTACTCACTTTGATTCACACTAATTTCTTTCTGATAGCTAAATACAAAGCTACGGGTCATTATACTTCGGCAAAGAACTGATAAGCAGACTGATGCATATATACATTGAAGAGGAAAGACATCGAAGTCCAATCAGATAGAAACAGAAACTCAGATCCATTACATAGTGTAATCATGTCGCACACCATCACAGACAATGAAACCATCATTCTTCAGTTTCTGCTCAGAACGATGATCTAAATGATAGCCAATGCTGGCTGGATTTCAGTTACCTCCAGAACAAGAACGACAGATGGTGGAACTTCGATATATCATGCTTGTGAGGTGATGCATGACTACAGCACCAGAACGTAGGCTCAGGCTAGCATTCCAAGTCGTTAGCTAAGCCATTGTGAGTTACATTGGGTAGGCCCACACAGTTCCAGGCAAGAGCATTTGCTCTTACAGCTCAGATTTTGTCCAAGTCTCTGATCGGACTTTCTAGCCAAATGCAACATCTCTTCGGAAGTACCCTAAGTTAGTTAGAATCTCATATGCAGAATACATATCGGCTAGCTACATGGTTAACTTCAGACGTTTTACCACCCAAGCCCAGGACAGATTTCCAAACATGCAGCATGAACACAACAATCCCAGGTCGCAGTTACTCCGTAGAGGCCAACAGACAACTGGCTAACGCAATTATCAGATTATAGCAAAGGACTGAGCATGTCTTTAGTCCTAACTTCTGACGTTAATGCGACAGTCCCAGCAAGCTAGGTAGCTATGCAACAGGCCCAAATCATAACATTCTGATGCCACAGTCGACGTTCTACTGCTACGTCATGTTGTTTTCATCTTGCGACAGAGCTATTCACACGTGACCGGCGGGGGCGCTTCATTGCCGATTTTAGCAGAATGGTCAGCGGTGCGTGCATTTCTCGCATGCTGATTGGCCCAGATATAGTTTTTAAATATCGAGTAGTTCGAGTATAGCCTTTCTCGCCTAAAATCACAAGCCGGCACAACAAAGAAGGTATTTATTTCTATAGTAAAACTCTTATCAAATGCAAAAGAAGTAAGGAGCCACAGGAGCGCATGACTGCACTTTTAAGTCTTATCTGAATCGAGCCGATTCCGAAGATTCGCTCCGCGCAGAGCGCTGGGCGCGAATCAATTATCTGACTAAATACAATATATGTGACGTCATACCAAAGTTGGCCTCGATGGGGAAAGTTGGCCTCGATGGGAAAGGCCAAGTTTCCAAGAAAAGCATAGATGTTTCTTCCTATATCCGTATGAAAAGTTAGAAAGAAACGTCTTCACACCTTGCACAGTTCACTTTCATCGATCAATCAAGAGCGTAAGACAGCACCACGAGGAAGAGAACTGCCGTCTTCACGCTGAGACATTGCCAAACATTTTGATAAATTGTCATCCGTCCTCCTAGCCTGGATGCCAAGCTGTGTTTTCCTTTCACTCCGTTTCATAATCTTTTCGCCACTGAGGTACGAGTTGGTGATCGACATCTAGTCGGCGCTTGGAAACCAGACTATCCGTCCTCCATGCGTTAACTTTACTGATTGGGAGTAAATCTGCTGACTAAGTTGCTCCCGTCAAGGAATATATATATATATATATATATATATAATTTCACTGTATTTGAATAATTTTGTCTGAATGCGTATATAACTGGACTGCACCTGCATAAGTTTTGTCTGAGCACAAATATAATTTCACTGCATGTGCATATATTTTGTCTGAATATGTATTCACAAAATCACTGAATATTGCTACATCTGAGCTACCATAGAAATCTGACTCAACGATGGGAGAAACGTTAAGCGGAAAATGTGCAGCGCGCCGAAGTATTCAAGTCTCCGTCTCAGTCGTCAGTATACGGGTTATTCTAACCAGGGTAGTGCTGGGTAGTGGTATGTGCAGGATATCGATCGGGAGTAGAAGATAGGGAGCCTGTCAGGTCTACATACTTTGTTCGGGACGTAGTTTCTTACGACCTGGTTTCTTACGAAAAATGAGTGTACTGTTAAATATTCCATTAAGTTGTCTGTGGATTTTGTAAGTGTTTATCCAGAATTCTAATTTTCGATGGAAAAAAATTTAAAAAGTTTCCATAAAAGTTGCAGTATCTTCTCACAGCTAGCACTTCGCTCAGAAATGTCATTTAACCTGACCTGACGTACCTCAATGCTATCTCTGGATTGGGCCGGAAATGTCAATGGCATGGACGTCAAATCTACTTCCGCGTTTTCATTTTCCGAAGTTTTGGTTTGGGTATAGGCTCAGATTGAAATTTTGAGACAGAGTCTAGTTGATATTAACCTGGGGGCCAAGCTCTGTTCCGCTTCAACTCAACTCATACGGCGAGCAGTGTAATACCCAGAAACGTCTAAACTCAACTTCTGCGTTTTCATTTTCCGAAGTTTTGGCTTGAATATAGGCTCAGATTTAAATGTCGGAACCAGACAGAAATCGCGGAAATTTTTGTTCCGAGGTTTCCACGATTCCTGCGTTTTGGACCTGGCCCCTATGGCTCTGTTCTGTGTGACACCAGGGATATCGAATCTGCATCTCAAATCTGACGCTATTTTTCCCCTTGAAATGAATCCGACGCTGGATTGCAGGATTTACCTTTTCGTTTTACTACTCTGCGTGTGTCCTGACAAACACAAGTGATTTGGCTGAGAATTTCAGAAATTTCTTCTTTGTTGGCACTCAACTTTTTCATGGCTGGCGGTTACTTGCAAAAGCACAAAATTTGAAACCAGGATTTCTCAGCAACCAAATTTCCTCGCTTATTCGTAGTAAAGAATGCGGAAGAAATGTTTGCGGGATTAATGTTTGCGAATTTGCCTTGAATTCGTGAACACTTGTCCCGCAAAGTTACAAAGGGTTAATTCTCACGATTTGCCGTGTAAAGTTACGTTGAAGAGGGTCAAACATTATGCCCTGGTATTTAGGATTTTTTTGAACTTTTTATTTGTTGTAGTTGTTGTTGTTGTTGTTGGAAGGCTTTTCTTTGGAATCGTACCTTCATTTTCTGGATAAAACGCACTCAGGCAAATGCAGGAGGAGCTTTCATATCTAAAAGATCAAATAAAAACAAGTAAGTGCGAAAACGACACGGCTTTTTTCCATTGTCTTCTGTAAAATAATTTATTTTCTCAAGTTTTGGCTCATTTGCAAATATGTCTGCCGCAAAACACGATTTTTTAAAGCATTATTTCCAAACATTTGTCCCACAGACAATTTGTACGAATAACGTAGTAAACTGATTCTATGCTTTTATTTTTACCTATTGGTATGAACCTTATGATTTCAAACTAATTGCCAGTATTGAAGTACCGTTTCAAGAATTATTAAAGAAACAGTAGAGGTATATATAATATATTTCAGACTCGATACTTTTCAGCAAGTGGAGGGTGGTCAATTCCATTCTTTTCCTATCAGGGATTCTTAGAAACTTCACGCAGAGTGATAACTTGAGCTTTTCCTAGTCCGTCTACGTGGTAAAAGGCTTTGTAAATTTCAGCTCATAAGAGCAAATACTACAAAGAATCTGGCCAGATAGGGATGGAATCTGACGTCGCTTTCTCATGAACGGGTGCCGCTTCTGACATTGCAAGTGCGACTAAGTTAGTGTCACTGTTAGTGAAATACTTGAAGAATTCAACAATCTCTCTACTTACATCAAGTAGATACAAATGGTTAACTTTCCTGTCTTTTGTAGCTCTGATCGTAGAACGATGAACCATGCCCTCCACAGACTCTGGAAATTCTACCTTGAGTGTATTTATTTTCGCCGCATCTAAAAATTCGCGTGCATTGAATTTTGCGATTTTTTTTAAACTAAAGAATCGCGAAATTTAGTACAGTTTCAATTTTTCAAAACTCCAAAATCGCCAAATTTGATGCACGCGAAAAGTTCTAAAATTTTGGAAATGAAAGAGATGGGGTAATTTTATGGCGTAAATGATATTTCATCTTATTGTTCAAGCCTTTATAAACCTAGACTTTTACTAGTACTTCTTTTAACCAACATATTGTGTTCCAAGCATGACCAGTATGGTATTTCATGTTTCAACACTTTCGATAAAGTCGCAAAAAAAATCTCATAGGATACAAATTGCGAAATTTAATACGCCACGAAATTAAATACGCTTGAGGTATGAAGTAATCGAAGAAGTATGGGTTGTTATATATAGAGAGCTTCGCAGAGACTTGTACTACCTTCCAGTATACAGTATACTGCCACGGGAAGTTCGGTTTTCCAACTGTGAGCGGATACAGATGGCCAATTTTGTCATTTTTTCTTAAACGGTCGAAAGTGCAAAGCGGTCTGTCTCTATGCGCATGCTGAAAAGATAACCAATGAAGATATGGACTTGATTTTGTGTTTTAGAGTAATCTGTTGGAGATGGCAGACTCAGAATGGGGTTGTGTGGCAAAATTGATTGAGTGGAAGGGGCGCAAATGAAGAAAAAGCCTTGACTTTTTCCAATCAAAACTACTACTATCTTATGTTCTACTCTATGAATCTGCTTCAAATATGGTACGCTAATGAGCTGTAAGATGAATTTAAAATGAATTGCTGCACTTCTCTAGGTGGCCTGGAAAAAAATTAAGGTCTGCATTTAAACAGCACTTCTACCATTTTTTGCAATTATCAGACCTTTTTTGGCCAAGTATTTTCCTTTACTTGGTCGAATCTACATCAAGGCAAGAAATTTTCGCGAGAAGATATTTTCGCAAATTTGGGCCCAATTCGCGACAATTTCTTCCGCAAAACTCATATGGCCCAGTGGCAGCGTGGTCACCTTGTGCACACAAGGTCGAGGGTTCGATTCCCACTGACTGCTACTGATAAACGCGAAGTCCCTGAAGACTAAGACAGGTAAGACCTAGCACTGAGTGATAGTGAAGCGATGTGCAAAGCACGAATCTACAACACTGACCATGTTTTTCGACACTAAAAATGATCCGTGCAAATATTTTCGGTATTGTCAATATTTCTGACACCCCTCCCCCGCTTATTTATGTTTTGTAAAATTTCCAACCCCTGTACTATTAAGATCCCCTTTTTGTTAAGTACATGATGGCCACTATCCCCAAGCACAACTTCAGTCAACACCCTCTTTAGAACACTTTTCTCCCTTTCGGAAAGTCACGTGACCATACTCGGCAGCCATCTTGAAAGAGGTGCTAGGAGACCTCTCTCGCCATTGCCGCTCAGAGGACAAACGGCAACAGTCTGCAAAACGCAATGAATATTATCGGAGTCGTTTAACTTCAGCCAAATAGCCATTGCAGACTTTTTAGACCAACAATATTGTTATTCATTGCAGGCCGTTTTGTGATTAGCGGTTGTGCGTTACTAAGTATATTGTGAAAACATCGGCGACCTCGAGCGATTCACGGCCAAATCCTCTTCTTTCCGCCGCGCTGCTTCACCTCAAAAAATGGTAGCCGTGTCTGTGGGTCGTCAAGTCTGTGACGTAACGCCGAAAGGAAGAATGAAAAATACTAAACACTGGGCTTGCAGTTCATACAACTAGTGCCATTAAGGTGATCATGTAAGCGGCAGTTTTGTGAGCCCAGACGAAATATATACATTTTCCACGTTTATTTCTCAAGTCTCACATTTGTCCAGGCTTTCCAGGCAAAACGTTTAGCAATCGGCTCCTTCCCAGGTTGAGTGGCCGCCCTGTAAGTGCCATAGCGTACAATGCACAATAAACCAGGTGATGCTACCCGTGGCAGAAAACAATATAATTCATCACTCCTCTGCCTTCGCAAGATGTCGGCCATTTATGAAGATTATTATGTTTTACTTATCCTGACATAACTTTTTAAGTGCGTGAAAACCCCAAACAATAATCAATTTTGCTCAAATTGAGCTTCAGTTCGATATAAGACTTCCCATTGTATTTTAATTATAAGAACAATATTCCGTAAGACAGGTACGGGTTTAACTAAGTTTCCGATTTTCATAAATTTCCCCCTTTTTTGAAAATTTGCCTGAGTTACGTCAGCTCCTGAAACAAAATGCTTCAAATTTGGTTACATTATGAGCCGGTCAAGTTTTATAGCGGTAAAAGAAGTCTTGGTTTGCGAAATAGCACTCAA
>JAOBRC010444345.1:0-12010 GCA_027575255.1 Scolionema suvaense
TTGATCTCTGTAAATGCGTAGCAGGGAAGGTGATAAATAAAGTTATTCTCGTTTTATCTGGATAATTAGAGAATAACCATAAAGTAATGTGATCCAATTTTTACCACTAGCTTCCAGTGGTTTCTAGAAGTGATGATGATTGAGGATTAACTTTAAGTGGCACAAGAGCTTTGAACGAAATTCTATCTTTCAGCTTCCTAAGTTTTAAAGAAGTTGCCCACAAAAAACAAAAGAGCAACAACAAACAAAACAAAAAAGATAAAATACAAAAATCGGTTATTCTTGCCTGGCAAACATCTGCAAAAAACCCCAACCTTTTACAAATGCACACAATTACTTAAAGGTCAGAAACTTTCGCGGGAAGAAACTTTAGCGAATTGGCCTTTGTAAATATTTTCGAGGGATAAATCTTTCGCGAATAGGTCTTTTCCAAACTTTTCACTGTAAAAAAAACTTTCGCAGGAAAGATAAAATATAGCAAAGTATTTTCTAGTTGAATTCAATATTTTCGTAGTGTTATCTTCAATGCTTGCAACGCTGCTCCTCTTTTTGTTCGCTTCCCCTTCTCTTGTTGCCGGGGCAAAAAAATTGCGAATGTCTTCAGTTTTTGCCTCTTTCTTTTTCATTGCTTTCATTGTCTTTGGCAAATCCGAACATTTCGTGGGAAAAAACGTTCGCGAATGAGCCTTCGTTAAATTTTTGAGGGAAAAAAACTTGGAACGGAATGGGCCGTTTGAAATATTTCGCGGGAGAAAACTTTCGCGAATTGACCCCAAAATCGCGAAAGTTTCTGACGTTAAAGTAATCCAAGGCACAAGCTGAGTAGGATCGCACGAAAATGAGTACCATCAGTCAAAACTACTAATTTATCACGACATGGAAGTATTCATCATACGAGCGTTACTGGTTGGCTTATATCACAACTCCAAAACATCGCGACAAGAAGTGCGTTTTGAAGCTCGGAAAAAAGCCAGAGCAAACTAAACTAACTTACTTTCACGGCAGAAGTTTTACGAACTTTTGCTTCTTCATGAAATTAGTGCCTTCATAAATGATATCGCACAATCAAAATTAATGTTTACAAATAAAAATGGCTTGAAAGATGTCTGCATCAGCTTCTTCAACAATACGTGTGACATTCGACAAGGCGAAACCAACCAATTCTAAGCCAAAGGGTGCCAAGACGAAACATTCGGCAATTATTGGTTTTGGTGCATTCTCTGCAGATTCGTCAGAAAAATAGAGCACGATTCGAATTCCACAGGATAGCAAGAGATCTCTCCTTTTTTTCTGGGCACATCAGCAGTCAGGAAACACAGGCTGCGTAGCTTTCATGGCCGTCAACACATAGATCCAGTGGAGTTCACAGGGTATCGAGATATCTTTCTCTAGGGATGCCACTTGTATATCTTTCAAGGGAATGAAATCAGGATGTTTTCTGGCGTTTGGGAGCCAACAGCCCATCCTCCTCTTCCTCTTCATCGCTACTGCTGTCTTCTTTGAAGATAGGTTTCGGCTGTGTGCTGAAACAAAGTAAAAACATTGTTTTCTCAGCTACTGTCTTTTTTTGGGGGGAATAAGATTACGTGAATCGGTAAAGAATCAAATAATTTTGCACCATAAAGTTCAACTGGACACGTTTTTCATGTTTTGGATAACATGCCAGCAAACATTAGCAAACGTGTTCGCGAGACAAGTCTTCGGCAAGAAATCTCCAAATTCACAATAAATCTAGCGAACGTTTCTCCAATTATTCAAGCAATCAAGTATACTAACAACTAAATTACTTAAATGCAGACACTGTTCGTATAAAATCCAGCAGAAAGTAAGCCGGACTCGCGCAAAAGGTCGCAGGTAACATGTGTGGACCAAAACAGAGAGAAACTTTCGTATGGATGTAGACATCATCGTATATTTTCAAAAATCCTTCATTTGAAGTTTTAAAGACATAACATTTTTTAACATGTTGAGTGCGGAAGGATATCGAAAAATCCTTAAATTTCAAGAAAAGAAAATCAAGATTTTACGACTTTCGCAGCCACCAATCAACGCAGTCGATTGGTGGCAGGGCGACTCGTTGGGACGAAATTTGTTCAAAATTTAATGCTCTTTAGGCGTTGCCTAAAAACGTCTAGAAGTGCTTGAAATAGGCCTGTCAAGATTGGTGCCAGAAATTGGTCCCCAAAACGAGAATACTCGTTCTCCGCACGCAACGTGTTAACAGAATGGCTGCTTCTAAATTTCGCCAATCGGCACAAGCAAAAGAGTTCCATATCTCTTGAACCAAGGAAGCCATGTTCATGAAATTAACCCACAATGCGCACTGGCTCTCCGAGGATAAACAGTAGATCTTCAACCTGCCTCACCTTTTTCCAGTTTCAAAGGAAGGAAAGTCTTTGACGGGAAGTTTTTTACCCCTGTCCACCTCAGTCAGAATAGGGTTAAGTATCAATACTGGTATTCAGGGAAAAACGAATCTGCTCCGTAACTTATTGTTCCCCATCGTTCCCCTCCCTTCTCTCCCCTGCAGTAGACAGTGATGAGCGGTGTATCTATTTACAAAAGATCTGCATGGTCTATTACTTACTTCGAATACGCAGGAGTGACCCAATGTGAGCAGTGTATCTATTAATAAAAGATCTGCAGGGTCGATTACTTACTTCGAATACGCAGGAGTGACCCAATGTCAGCAGTGTATCTATTAATAAAAGATCTGCATGGTCGATAACTTACTTCGAATACGCAGGAGTGACCCAATGTCAGCAGTGTATCTATTAATAAAAGATCTGCAGGGTCGATTACTTACTTCGAATACGCAGGAGTGACCCAATGTGAGCAGTGTATCTATTTATAAAAGATCTGCATGGTCGATTACTTACTTCGAATACGCAGGAGTGACCCAATGAGGATTTTCAGCAGCAGCCTACGACATAAAAAAGAAAGAAACCAATCCTGAGCATGTCACTAATTCTTTAATTCGAATCACTATCATTTCCGAATCATCACCAGTTTTTCGCACAACACTCTTAGGGTTTAGCGCCCGAAGTCCTCCACATTTCAAACACGCAAAAAATCAGTAATATGAACTTTGGAAAGTACTGCTTTAGCAGAAATGGTCATGCTTTTTTTTTATGGATTAGTTACATATTTCAACATTTGGCATCCCGAGCAACTTTCATCATCGCGTTTAGCACAACTTCTCAACCCCCCTCCCACCAACTCGTCCAAGTATACATGATACCTTTCGCGGGTATACATGATACCTTTCGCGGGTATGCATGATACCTTTAGTTAATTTAACCTCGTTGCTCTTCACGATGTGACAAGTATTTTATATACAGTACGGGCTTCTTCCAGAGTAACATTTTGCGTACCATTCACGGTAGTTGAAACACGGAAAACTAATTATAGCATTAAGTAAGACATATTGGCTGATATAAAGTTTGACCAAGATGCCAAACAGATGCTTTGGACGACGAACAATTTCCTTGGGGTGAATCTGGAAAATTAAGAAAACGGATCAAGGACAAGCTTCTACAAAATAGACGAAGTAACAGCAGATTGGTTCGGTAAAATAGACGAAGTAATAGCAGATTGGATCGGTAAAATAGACGAAGTAACAGCAGATTGGATTACCTTGGCATGGCTCAGAATGGCTTCTCTCGGATTTCTCGTGTCTTTCTTTGCCAGAGCAATATTCTTGACAACAAACCCAGCCAAACTCGTACCTTGCTTAAGTCGACCACCAGTTCCTAGAAAACAAAAACAATAAGGACGCCTGTCTAGAAAGTGTAAGTAGAATGAGTAAATTGGGGAGCGGGGGGAGGGGCACTACACAACAAAGTAAAATGCAGAATCCATATAATAAAAAATGACTACCGTAGATAATGCACTTTTTGAACTCAAAAAATTTTCAACTTGCTGTGGAATGCACTGAACAGAAAATGTCAGGGTCGGTGTCTAAGACGGTGTTCACATGAAGACCGGCATGAAGCTTACCCCTACATGAGTCAGTTTTTTTCATTCCTGTTACTAGTATGCCTCTTGCATTCGTTCACCAGGCTTCAGAATCTTTCAGCAGTTCTTGTGTACTTCTCTCACACACGGTTTTTACATAAAAGTTTTCGCCCAGCTGATAAGCAAACCAGTCCTTCTGGCAGCTCGAAATTATAATACAAAGGTTTCATTCTCTGAACAATGACAGGCAGTGTGACGCATTTCACCAGACAAACGACGAAAAAATTCTTTTCAGCCTATTCGAGTGCTATGAGAATTTTCACTTTAGCAAATTCAAATGATGATAAAATAAAACAACAAGTCACAGAATTAGTAGGCTTTCACAAACTTAATGGAGAAGCTTTGTGTAAGATCAAAGCAAAAAATAAGACATAAGCCATAAGCTTCGCACCACGAATTACAAAAAACTGATCAATTGTCCTTCAAATATTTCAAATAAACCATGTAACATAGCCATTATTGACATAAATTGGCATCCACGCGCTGAGCAATATATTCCAAAGATATAAGTCAAGACTCATCATATAAGTTATGTTACCTGTCAGAGCCGGGCCAAAAATACCCAAAAAAGGATGAACCATTTATGACATATTTGTGAAAAACCCTCAAAATAGCAAATTTTGGATGTAAATTCCCACTTGCCTAACGAGATTTCCCCAGACATGGCACACGTTCATAAATTCCGCAGAGTTGCCCTTAAGATTCACACAAAAAATAACAAAAAACGGATGAATCGTTATTGACGTAATTCGGAAAAATCCTGAAAATAGCCAAACTCAGACGAATATGGCCACTCGCAAGCGTAACGAGATTTTCCGGAGACATGGTACATCGCTCATAACAGATCGCAGAGTTGCCCCTAAGATTCAGACCAAAAACAAAAGAAAGAAGAAGAAAAGCCGTTTTGACATATTCGAAAAAAACCCAGATAATACAGCCAATTTTAGACGTAAATTGCCACCTGCAAGCCTAATGAGATTCACCCGAGACATAGCATATATGCTTTATGATATACGCAGAGTTGCAAAGAATCCCACCAAATTGACAAAATCGGATGAATATTTGGAAAACCCCCGAAAATTGTCATTTTTAGTTGTAAATTGCCACCTACACGCCGAACAAGACTTTCCCAGATATGACACATGGTCCAAAACATAACTGCTACTATTGCCCTGAAGCTTCACACTAAAAATTACAAAACAGCAATGAACGGATCTTGAAATAGTACGGGAAAACCCTAACGATGGCCATTTTTGGGCATAAATTGCCACCCGCAAGCCAAACGAAAAACTTTTTCAAAATGCCGGCTCCATCGCTTTTCCTCAATTACGGATTATCACCTTCACACCAAATTTCACAAAAATTCATAGAGCGGTTATCCGGGAAAATGTGGATGGAAGCGCAGACAGACCTCATTTTAAGGGACTCCGAGTCCCAAAAAGAAAGAATTGTCGTGCATACCACAAGTTATTACAAATCAACCTCCTCGAGGGTTATCTAAAGATTCCCACAATTGGGCAAAACCTTTTTCAAAGTTCATCAAGAGGGGGTGGGGCGTGAAGGGTGAGGGGTTATGTGTGCTTAGGAGAATGCATTCTTAAAAGAAACCAGTCATCCTGACCTGATCCAGCTAAGGGAGCTTCAGGTTTGTGAGAAGCAATCGGATCAGCTCGTTGTTTCGCCTTCATCTTCTTCACTGTTTCGGTACGTTTCTCGCGATACATCCGCAAAGAATTAGCTGAAAAAGTGAAAATACGTACTATGTATTTACAGGGTCAATACCAGAAAGAAGAGTTCATCCTGGCATTTTTCTAGGTCGTACACATACTGATAACAATCCTAAATCAAATTTGAAAAAAGCACAGGTTCAATACCAGTAAGTAGCATTCATCTGAGTACTTCTACGCTAGTTAGCACGTGCAAATAAAAATGTCAAATCAAGTTTGAAAAAAGTAAAGCTAGCAATAGAATAGAAACTCTTTTTTTTTTTACAAGAACACAAGCCTCAAATTGGTTCAAACGTGGGGGGTTGGTAGGGAGAGAGGGGAAGGTAGGCAACCCTCTGTAAAATCTACAGTCTCTCATCATAAGTCTTGAAGCTAGGTACAGTATTAAATAGCTTCATTATGCATAATTTGGGGTGAATATGCGCCTTTTTTATAAGCAACGGTTTTTTCGGCTAACGGAGCTGCTCAGTATTTTTCGCTTCTCAGCCTTGGACGTTTCTTAGGTGTTCGCAATTCCAGAAGTCTTCTTTCTCTCTTCAATTTCGTAAAATTTCATCGTGAAACTTTGCAATAGCTTTTGAGTCATGTTTATTGCTTATATTTTATGTACTTTCGGCTAAGAAAATGTTCTTTTCCTTTGGTACCACTTGGGAAAAATAAGATGAATAAAAATCTTAGACTTGACAACAGAATCTAAGGCTCAGGGTGTTGTTAAGCGTTTGCTTAAATTTTCACGATTTTCGAAAAGCATGTTATGACATTAATTATGCATAATTATTCAAGATGCAATTCTCATTACTTATGACAACTCTTACGAGTTGCATAAAAAGCATTGTCGACCATCAATCCTAGCCTCCCAATACTTACTGTTGATTAATACATTGATACCTTGTTATGTAAATGCCAGTGCTTTTTGGTATTGCCACAAATGATAAAGCCGCGTATACAATTAGTATCAGAGGCTGAAAAGAGCAATAAAACCCCCAAAAATCAGAATAACGAGCCCTAGCTCAAATTTATCGGTTCTCATAAAAAAGACCGTAAAAAAGGAAAGAGGGAGAGAGCTAACAAAACGTACTACACAGAAATCATGCTACTCACGATTTATAATCTGAGGTTGTAGAAGATTTTCACCCGGATCTATCCGCTTCTTCTTCACTTTACCAACGCACAACATTGCTCCTCTACAAAAAAAAATTATAAAGTTACTGCTCATGTTCATGCTGTTTAATGCCAAATATCCATTGTCCTGAATTCGTCAACTTTAGGCAAGCAAGATGGTACTAAATCAACAAGCCGTAAAATTGGTGAACTCCTGCACGAAGTTCGTTTGATATTTGACGTCAACATAACGCCAAGGAACTATAATGATGCCACACTCTTTACATATATTATCTTTTCATTGCTGACATTCATTTCTCCACCACAAGTGTCTTCAGATCTAACATCAAAATATATTTTCGGATACCTTCACGATCACATCAGGATCCCGACCAGGCTGTGACATATGGCATATGGCCTAATTAACCATGATACCAAGAACATAACCACTACAGCTACATATGTCCATAAAAAAACACCACAAATGGTAACTTTAGCTAGGGTTAGAAACTGAATAGCGAAAATTAGAAAAAAACCTAAGAAAGGATCTTGAAGGATTTCTTTAAAAAATCTAATAACAGCCATTTTCAAACATAAATGGCCAGCTGCAGGTTGAACAATTTTTTAAAAAAACAAATTTCAGAAAAATCCATTGATCGATTATCTGGGGAAAAGTGCAGGTGACGGGCGGACAGAATGAAGCAAAGAAAGACAGGACGCTAAAGCAAGAGTTAAACTTACAATCCGGTTCGCTTTAGCAGGAAGTAAAAAGGAAACCCTTGGTGCAGTCGTGGACAGATAAGAGAGTGGGAGGCCCACGTACAAGGCAACCACACAACCACTGAGCCATTACTGCACACAAGGTTGAGGGTTCGAATCCCGCTGGCTACTAGTGGTAACAAAGGTTGACCCGGGTAGGGGCTCAGTAAAACGTACCACTGAGTGATAGTAAAGCAATGAGCAGAAAACGAATCTACGGAATGTAAGATATCGAGTATAGAGAATAATAGTACAGCTGAAATTACTGATAGCATACTTGTTACTTTTCTTTGGATCAAACAGAACTTTGACATCTCCACTGCCCAGACCAGTAATGATTTGATTGATTTTCGGATGCCACAGGCAGCTGACAACGCTCTGTTGTAAATAAAAACACATGGAGACAAGCACGTCAAATAATACTGGAAAAATCCAAGTAAAAAAAAATTAAAAATCAAGTTCGATTTACATTTAAGTCCGCTCCCAGGCATGCATACAAGCACACAGTGCTACCTTCGTTTTGTATCAGACGATTGGGTTTCGGCACCAGAGGCAACGAATCTAAGTATCTCCTAATAGGTCGTACGCACTACTCTGGTCTCTGAATCTTGTTATATCTTTCTGAAGGTATACCACAAGCGGATTTTTTTTGCGTGGATTAATTATAGCAAATTTTGCGATATTTTGCTGAATTGAATCCATGTAAAATTAATCAAATTGAAGTCTTAACGTGACCAAAAGCAAACATAACTAATGTTTCAATCGTTAATCAATAACAATGTGCTTATGGACTCGTTCTTTGTCAGTTCACACGTTGATAACTTCCTCCTCTTCTAGCGTTGATGTGCATTAGTTAAATTACTTCCACATATTTCCTCTGCAAATCCCTGATTCGTAAAACTAAATCCACGCAAAACTCCCCCTAAAGTTGCCTCACAAAAATAAATCGACGCGAAAATTCGTCCCCTCAACGTAACTCTTACCTGCAGAAGTCCCTATAGACAAAAATACATAAACACTGGAACATCAGCAGCAGAAGAAGAGGGCAACGCGATGGGCAAGGTTACCGGTGACAGAAAAGTGCTCGGATAAATCACTTGTACTGAAAAACTTCCGTGCTCTGATCTTTCTTCAGGAAATAATTTCCAGTAAATTTTGGTTCTTATTCTGCTTCCGTTTACACGTTACACATCACTTATATCAAAATCAAATTCAGCGGATTTATTGCAACGTTGACGACAGAAGTTTGAACATATAGTATTCAAACTGGCGCAACTTTGACGTCTTGAGACATTTTTTTGAAGCATTTTTTACTCGATTTTGAAATCCATGTGAACGTAAAATCTAAGCTCAATTTTAAAATCATACAACAGCTATGGCATCTTACATGTTTCTCTCAACCACGCCAGGGTAGGGAGCATCAAACAAGCACGGTTTTCCTGTTTTCATATGTTGACCAAACGCATAAGAGATCTACAGATACATGTGATTGATAAATCGCAAAAAAGTGGGCGTGGCCATACATATGCGGATACCCCTTTCTGATCTTCTAATTTATTCTAAGTGGCTGCAGGTTTGGTACTTGAGCAGTCCGTCCAGTGGGACAGAAAGTACATTTTAAACCAGGCAGGGTTATGCCTAAGCTCATGAAAGATCAAAGCTAGAGTTATGATTACATTATACTTACATCAAATGCAAAACATTTCGGACAAAACAAACGTCCGAAAATAATAACGCCCCAAAATTTTTTGTTGTTCGAAATAGCCACACGTCATAAATAAAACTGAAAATTTCAAAGGCTTGTATCAGAAACATTTGATTTTAACAATCATGCTGCTCCCCGCCTACAAAAGTTGTATCGTAAAGTTATTATCTGTCCGAAAATACTTTGTCCGAAACTTTTTGCACTTAATGTAATTAATCTTCAATAACCATACACAAGTATAGAAGAGCCTTCCTACAGCCGATGTAAATATATCTCACAGTGTACGCAAAAAGGTCAGACACTAGACAAAGAATCTCTCTGACATCAAATCATTCATAAAATATCATCGCTGCAAATGGATCAAAGCTGACATATGCTTACATAGCTTATTGATCCAAGACTAAGGAGTACGCTTATCTTATTCTTAAGATTTTGCTGAACTTGAGCCTAAAAATGCCTACAAATGTTACACTAATTACAAAAAGTCTCTCTTTCACTCTTTTTCAACATCTATATCAGCATAGCGCAGTAGTCTATCATAATACCTGGAGACATTAATGCATATAAAGACAATTTCCTCTCGCAAAAAAGTTGGTATTCTGCATGTCACTGAAGAAGTCTAAAATTCAGTAGGTTCAATTCTCACACACCGGTGTGAAAACATAAGTTCAGCTTGCTGCATGGCTTCTGGTCTATCCTGTGCGTAAGATATCTTTTGTTTTTGCCATGCTGGTAAGCTCAGGCTTGCCACATGGCTTATAGTCTATCCAGTGCGTATGAAAGTGTTTGTTGTTTTTTTGGTAGGGAAGACCAGCAGAAAATGTAAATTTCAATCAAATCAGCAATGATTGGTGGGATTCAAGTGGTCTTATTGAAACCTTCTAATCCAAGTAGTTGTCGCATGGTGAAGGCCAATATTCATCGTAAGCTCCACATGGCTTTAAGTCAGAGAAATGTTTGTGTACTCTGGAGATCTGCAATGTAAAGGCGCTGTATTGATGCATAGATGTGATCAGTTCTTTTCAGCCTGAATTGCAGATTGCAGCATGGAATTTAGTGACAACTATTCCAAGTTGAATATGGGAGAGCTGCAAAAAAAGTAGATTTCTATGAAATCAATAGTGATTGGTTCAATCTAATTGGCCTAATTAGAAATGACTAATCTGATCGGTCATCACGTGGATACTGCGAATACTTGCAATAATCCTTTCTGCATATCGTCATCATTCGATGCATTGTGGGATGGGCAAGCAATGCATTGTAGGATGGGCAAGCGATGCATTGTGGGATTGGCAAGCGATGCATTGTGGGATGTGCAAGCAATGCATTATGGGATGGGAATGCATAGTGGGACGGGCAAGTAATGCATTGTGGGATGGGCAAAGGGCAAACATCCCTGCATTGGTAGCTGACATCTCCGGATGCCAAAAGCGCTGACTTAATCACCAATTGACAGAACAATTAATCATTTCACAAGGTCATTGCATTCGCCACATAAACATTGATTTCCATGTGCCCCCAAGCCATCCCACAATGCATTGCAAGATGACGATTTGCGTAAAGGTCTATTCACACCGCCTGGGTCCCAATAGCGGTGAGCTTCTGGGCATTGATGGAATATGAATATAAAGGTCGAGATACATTACAACTAAGTTGCTGCAATACAAAAAAGCACACGGCTGTAGAACTCACCCACAACATCCTACAACCAGGATGCAACCAGCACCAACTACTGCACCGGCCCACTATTCACCATTACTATTATGTGAATGTGGAAAACTCTGAAACTAATTCGAAACTTTGCTGCGAAGTGCTGCACAATAATTTACAACCGATTGTGCAACTAAGTTCTGGACCAAAGTTGTGGTGTATCCCGACCTTTACATGTCAACAGACCGCTTTCTAAAGAGAAAATTATTTGCCGGAAGGTAGCATGGTACTTAGTAACGACTATTCCTAGTACAAAAATACAACGTACGCTTGCTTACCAGCTCTCACGAAACGATCATTGATTAGGCCTCTCCTGCACGACACAAATACATAAAAGCCACGATAACAGCCCAATTGCTGCTACAGCAGCAATATTCTTCATAGATAGCCTTGGTTTAAAGGACTTTTTTCGGCTGTAAGGTTACCACACTCATAACAATAACAAGACTTACTGTGTCTTTGAATTTGAGTTCATGCACTTTCTTCATAGTGTCTCTTTCAAAAAACAGGAGCGATCCATCACCCTGCGCAGAGAAAAATGATAAATGCTAATTTGGTCAAAACCCTCGGATGAGTCTCCACGAAGCAAGACGAAATATATCAGAAACAAGTCACATAATTAGTGGACTACCGCAAACTTAATTGAATCCCCATATCAGATCAAAGAAGAGAATAACAAATAAGCCATAAGATTTGCACCACAAATCACAAAAACGTAATCAAGAGTTTCTTGAAACAATGAAAGAACCCTTCCCTACAACAGCCATTATTGACATTGACAAACTGCCACCCGCATGCTGAAGAACAACATATTCCCAAAATGTAAAGTACGGGTCATAATATACGCTTTGTTGCCCCTACGATCCACGCCTTACGATCCACGCCGACAATGAGAAGATAAACCATTCTTGACGCATTAGGACAAAAACCTGAAAATTGGCATTTTCTGACTAAATTACCACCCACAAGCCTAACAAGATTTCCTCAGACA
>JAOBRC010444456.1:0-12010 GCA_027575255.1 Scolionema suvaense
ACAAACTCATGCTCTCTACAAACGCATGCTCTCTGCAAACACATGCTCTCTACAAACGCATGCTCTCTGCAAACACAAATACGAGTGCAATGATGTAACAGACAAGACGCAAGAGAAGGAAAATAACTCGATCAACACGGTACCTCCTGAAAATTATTCTTGCTTCGCTGTCCTGCTTGCGCATCGCTACCTCGAATCATCTTGGGATCAAAATAGCGGTAGTCTTCAATATCCTGTCAAGCAAAAATTTAGCAGTATATCTTGTAACTAGGACATACCATTTAATTGCAAAAACAACTACGAGAAGTTCTAGCAAAAAACTCGTTTTATTTCCAATATTATGCCTGCTATCTGCAAGTCATAACGGAAACAGAGCATACAGCATCAGTCAGCGTAAGTTAGCATCAGTTAGCATCAGTTAGCGTAATTTAGCATCAGTTAGCATCAGTTAGAGTAAGTTGGCATCAGTTAGCATCAGTTAGCATCAGCTAGCATCAGTTAGCATCAGTTAGTGTAAGCCAGAGGAAAATAAACAATAAACTCTAACACCATATTGTCAGTTTACAAACTAGTAATCTAGTTCAACTTAAAGCAACTAAAGTTATTTAAGTTATTAACTTAAGCTATTATTTATTATTAATTATTGAAGTTACTAATCAAAGTTAATGTAATTTAGTTACAGTTAAAGTAATTACAGAGGACTCCATGATTATGACTTGCAGATAGCAGTTGAAATATTGGAAATAAAATCAGTTTGCTACCGAAACTTCTCGTTGTCGTTTTTGTCGAAAACGTTGCCACAAAAAGTCAACACGGAATACCTATCATAAAATGGAAATGGGCCACGAAAAAAAAAAAATCCTGAATGGGAATTGGCAAGCTCCAATGGCAAAAGAAAAGAAACTCAAGGATTACTGATGTAGCAATCCAGTGTTCACTCAACTTGTGGTGAAAAAAAAGGTTCAAGAGCACCGAAGGCGTGGCATGCCGTGTCCCCACAACATCTCAGGAACAACGAAAACCACATTACTAATAAAACGTAGCAAACAAGGAATGCATTTACAGTGAATCTAAATTATTTTCATCTATGCAGTTAGCGTCATTATATAGATGCAGACATGACCATTGCCAATACGACCATAGAATTCAACCAATCCCGATATCCAATGATCGCTTCCAGAACAACTACTTCGCTTCCAACTCTTCGCCTTAACTTAACCCTTCGCTGCTAACGAGAGGACGGAGGGGGGACGAGGGAGGTGCACACCATACCTCCAAAGGAACTTATCGGTTGCATGGTCGAGGTTGCTTATGTCGGTAACATTTCATCATAACATTTCTATTGCTGGGAACATTCTGTGTGTGCCAACAGTTCACACTGCAGCTATGACAAAAGAACTTTCTTGGAGGGGGTGCACCATACCCCCAATCCAATACTGCTCGTATACTGGAATCCCATACTACTCACATCCTAGTCTTTACAGCTACAGACGGGGGAGTTTATTCTCAACGCAAATCAGTCACAAAACAAACGCACATTAATCCTGTTTGGTATTAGGTGGGAGAGGGGGTGTCAACCCTGTTTGGTATAAGGCGGGGGAGGAGGTGTCAAAGCGATAAAAGCTACCTTAACACGTTGCGTGCGGAGAACGAGTATTCTCGTTTTGGGGACCAATTTCTGGCACCGATCTTGACAAGCCTATTTCAACCACTTCCAGACGTTTTTAAGCAAAGCCGCTATGTGCATCAAAAAGAGCATTAAATTTTGAACAAATTTCGCCTCAACGAGTCGCCCTGCCACCAATCGATTGCGTCGATTGGTGGCTGCGAAAGTCGTAAAATCTTGATTTTTTTCTTCTTGAAATTTAAGGATTTTTCGATATCCTGCGGCACTCAATGTGTTAAGGGAAGAAATTTTCACGGGTATTATTTTTCACGGTCAAATTTTTCGCATATTTCGCGGGAATTAATTTTCGCGGCTTGTAAATTTTTGGAAAGTTAGTTCCACATTAGAATAACATTTTAACACGCTTTACTTGTTACTATAAGCGACAGTCAACCTTAGTTCAAAGGGTGATCGGTAAAGAATGCATTATTTTTAAGATTTTCGGAAATTTTCTGTATTTCTTGTAGAATTTATTTTCGCGGTTCAATGGAGGATATATTTCGCGGGAAATAATTTTCGCAGTTGAGCATTTTCGGAAGTAAAAAAAGGAATTTAATTTCGCTGATTAGCTCAAAAACTGTGAAATCTGCAAAATTTTCTTCCCGCTAAAATTTCTTCCCTTAAGGTACTGCACAGAGCATATGACTTATAGTTTTGTCATGTAAGACATACAGTTCACCAAGGAAGAATAGAACAATGAATGACCAAAAATACGACCAAACGAACAGCAAACTTCACCAACCTGTATGTTTTTGTTATCCATAATTGCATCCACAATCCTAGTAGCCGGTAAATTCTGAAAGAAAAAGCATTCATCTAAAATCAGGAGTACAACGCAATACAACAAGCAAAGATGAATACAATAGCATCACTAGAACATGAAATAAACGATTATCTGTAAAGCTTGATCTTTATTTCAGCAGAAAAGATTTAGTGATTGCACAAAAAGGTCGTTTCAAAATTCGGGTAAATGACTGCCAAAGGGACCCATCAGTTTAAAGCAATTCGACCGCAACTCTGTGAAGTGGAATTATACAAACTGTAGCATCCATGACAAATTAGTATACATGGTCACACGTACCTTTGTGCCAACAACTAAACTCTTGACACCTTCCATAACGAACTGCGAACCGGTGCTCATAATTCGGTTGAACATAGCACTAAAAACAAGTACCAAATGAACCTTGAGCACTAGAACAGTAGGACAAACACTCATACCAATGGCACAGGCACTACAGCATACATAAAGAGGCGGTACAGCGCTGTTTCCTCGCTATTCTATTGAACCCGTTTTTAAGTCCATGTATTTTTCATGTTTTCTATCTTTAATACTACTCTCTCTTAACTGGGCTCTGAGCCAACTGATTTTTACTGGGGTGCGGGACCGGGAGGGGCTAAATTCTGCTTGGATGCTTCGATTCACTGCAAACTTGTCACAACAATAATACAGACTACGAACTTTTGTTTTACAACAGAAAAGTACCATCACCTAGTTCATTATTCATGATGTCATCAACTAAGGCGTTTTGAACCAAAATTTCAATTTTTTTTTCTCTTTTCTCAACACTGGTTCTAAGTTCCTATTAAGAAGGTTTCAAAGTTAAAGTCCTCCAGAGTTAATGGACTGGAAGACAATGAAAGTCACAGAACCTCATACTTTGCAAAGAAAAGTGTTCGCATGTGACCACCGAAAGAGGGCATTCTATGTGACCGCCAATAGAGGACATTTGGTGATGAACAACTCTTCATCGGTAAAGAGGGGGGCGGGGGTGTACACCCCAATCCCCGTCGAAAATGTTTTATATTTCTTAAATCCCTTTAGGCACCTATTGGTGCAAAAATCGCTATCCTAAGATTTTTGATACTGGAAATATGGGCCCACGTCTGAGGGGCGCTTTTGAGCAATCTGATTAACCGAGAAATTTTGCGTCGATATCTCCCGTTCGACGACACCAATCATCTTCTAACTAGGCAGGAAGATTGTTCCTAATAACCTCAATGTTTCTGCCAACTTTGGTGACCTTTTGTTCAACAAAGGCTATTTTACAGACCCGAAAAGTCATCAAAATGACACTAGTTTTTAATTTACAGCCCTTATATCATGCATCTATAGTATGGCAGTGTCCAATCACCCGTTCAGGCCCCCTATACAGACAACTGGATAACCCAAATTTGACCAAAACTGGCATGAAACCTTGTATTAGACCTCTTTTGGTGTGTACTAATACAATTCCTTACAACTGTAAGGGAAGTATCATTTTCGAGGGGGGTGTACCACCCCCGGCCCCCCTCCTCCCAATTTACCGTTCGCACCCTAGTTTTTAGCGTTACCAGCGAAGGTTAAGAAGAAAGCACAGCAAATCTGACAAAGATGATCGATAACTGTAAATGATCTCGCATGTTTTTAATCTGCAAGAAAAGCGACCTGAGCATACCAGATGGAGCATAAACCGGGCAGTAGGAATCTATACTTCCATGCTCATACAAGCAGGTTTGAAGCAAATTCTGATACATTTTTTCATAAACGAATACAGTCGTATGCTACTACAGAGGTGATGCGTAACTTTTTGATGTTTTCATTGAAAGTTGCTCATCACCTGCAGTAGCATTTTCACAAGAAGAATTCGCACACGTAGAGTCCACTTAAAACACACAGGAGCAAACCTACCTGTAGGTTGACTGGCCACTGCCCGTTTGTATTGGTCCAGCAGCAACTTTAGCAAATGCCCTGAAATTAAACCGAAGACTTCATAGTAACTATTAGACATAAACTACTCATATTATTAACTTCATATTTCAACTTAATACTGGTTAACAAAACTAGTACATTAATACGGAACAAACATAATAAGAACAGAAATAATATTGAAGACTATCAGGAAAAGCCCCACATCGTTAACCTCAATGATACCTGCGGTGTGCAGCGATGAAGAAATTTAGGTAGAAATTCACCCCACTTTATCAAGCTCGATAATATCTCAGGAACGTGCAGCAATTCCCCCCCCCCCTCCTCCCGCCCTTTCGAGGACGGAAAACGTAATACTACCTGAACGACAACTGTGAAAGCAACGAAACCATACCACCTTTCGTAGAATTACACCAGCTATCTACTGACGAAATTGTTAGCATGCCACTAGCAGCGGGTGCTGAGATAGTGTCAAGTTCTCATGATCACCTGCAGAATATTTTTGTAAAAAGCAATGATTTTTTCAGAATTAGAGATATCTTCTAAGTGCTACTGTGCAAGAGAGAGAGCAATTTTGCCCCAACCACCCAGAATAAGACAGGCCAGAACCCCAACCCAGAGTAACGTTCAAAGCTGCATAAACTTACTTCCATTTCTTGATATAATTCAGAGAACGAGTATCACAACCAGCAGCGTGAAGTGCTTCCATGTATTGATCAAACTCAAGCTAAAAGATAAATACGCATAGAATCAGTGGATTTCTACCAACTACTTCATGGAGAATCAATGCTGCAACTAGAACTGTTGCTGTGATCTTACTGGCGCCCCAAAACAAAAACTTTTGGACATAAATCACCACACCTGAGCACAGCAGAATTTTTAAAGAGATACAGACATGAACATTTACATAACTACCACTGCGCAAAATTTCACAGCAAAAACTACAAAAAAGGAATCAATGAATCTTGAAATATTGTACCAAAAAGGGCATTTTTATCCACTAAACAACCGCACCCTGAGCTGGCAAATGACCTCTCACGCATGAAACATGCACCAAAACGCAACTAAGGTTGTTCTTACGTTTTTCCACAAGAGATATAAACCATGACAAAAAAATTAAAACTGGATGCGCCTAAGATCACCGACCTCATTTTATCTGACTCGTTCGTTTACGGTTAACATAACATGCCTTTTTTAACTACTCCAGCATACCAAAGGGGAATAACCCAATCCCACCCCATTCGGAAAACCAACTTCCACTATAGCTATGGCCTTGAAATTTGAACCATTTATTCTTGCCCATAAATGAAGGAGATGTTCCAAATTTTGGTCCCACAGATATTTTGGTCTGCAAATTACACGCAATTCAACAATGCGCACACCGGCAATACAGTTTTCCATAGGAACCAATATAAAAAATCTTAATTTGGCGAAAAAAAGTCTGGTAATAGGACTTTTTGACAAAATGTGATGTACAAAGCCTGGATATGTTGCGTTTTGATGGCAGCGCAAGTAATAAAACGTTTCTTCTGAAATTTGGATTTTTATAACTCCCTCAAGATAGCAAAAGTTGGACTTTACCCCTGTTTTTTGCACCCCCTCCAGCATGAAATTCATTCAAATGAGTCATTTTCTGAAAGAGCTCATTGAAAGCAACCATATAGGCCCGAAACCGTAGAAAAGAAGTGAACAGTTCAACACAAGTGAAATAAGTGCAAAACCACAAAGTTTGACAAAAAATGGCATTAAACCCCTGTCAGAAAATGGCCACGTGACAGGCCTCCCCTAATTGGCACAAAGACCAAGATGCGAAAGTAAATTCTGTTCACACATGTAAAAAAAAATTACGGCAATAGCTGCAGCCGTTTTTTCGCATTAAAAAATTGTAAGACTGGGGCGTGGAACCACCTCCCTTGCTATGCTAACCACTATGCTTGAGTCCAATAAACTGACTACAGTTAAACCTCTAATAACGTCAACTTTTACCGTCCATGTTAGGTGGCCGTTATTGGGGGGTGGCCGCTAGTCAGAGGTTTACTCAAAAAAGTATTTAAACCTTAAACCTTCAAACCTTCCATAATTAGGACATTTCTTGAAAGTATGCATAAAATCAAGCATTTTTTTGGAAAAAGTAATCATTTTATGAGGACAAATTTCCGCTTTAGTACTAAATTTTTCATAAAGATCAGTACAGATGATGGTGGCAGGTAGCAGCGAAACGCTATAGGCAGGTGGCCGTTTTTCGGAGATTCTCCATATAAGAAAACGTACAGGAAGCATTTGGGACTGAAAGTTAGTGGCTGTTATCGGGAGGTGGCTGCTGTTCGGAGTTGGCTGCTATTAGAGGTTCGACTGTATTATTAAATCACCCAAATAGAATTAATACCCTGGCTTACCGATGATAGATTTGGAGTGGAGACATAGAAGATTATGAACAGTCGCATCTTATCTTCCGGTGTGCCAGCTGGAAATTTGGCAGAGAAAATCAATCAGAAGTTCTTCAAAAAACCCTCACAAAAACGCCAAGAAACACAAAAACACGAGAAAAAGCCTACACGGCAGATAAAGCTCCACACTAATACACCGTCCGAGTCAAAGTTTCAGACAGACCATAAGTACATAGGATCACCACAAAGTAAGAAATCTGATATAGCAAGGGAACTATACATGGATCAAAGGATTTAATTTATGCAGTATTAAATGGCAGGGAGAAAATTATTGGAGAGATGCATTTTTTATGACTCCAAGTGTGAATGCTAGATTCAACAACACATGCACACTGTGGAGCAATCATAAAAATAAGTTCCTCTGCATGGAAGCTTTTCTTACAATGGAAAAAATGAAAAGAAGATTTAATTATGACTGCATATGCTTTCATACAAGACTTGCTATTGGCAACAATTGTAGAACTCAATGGTAGTTCTCTACAGTCTAAATTGCACGAAGAAAACAACAAGTGAATAAAAACAAAAGCAGTCGAATTTTGCCGACCTCGATTGCATAAAATTAGCCCTGGAACATCTTGATACAGTGTAAATTTAATATGGCTCGGTACAATTTGATATCGCTCGGTACAATTTGATATCGCTCGGTAAAATTTAATATCGCTCGGCAAAATTTAATATCGCTCGGCAAAACTTACTATCGCTCAGTAAATTTTAATATCGCTCGGTAAAATTTAATATCGCTCAGTAAAATTTAATATCGTTCAGTAGAAGCAAAATGGAAGTTGATAATTAGTTCAGGCACATACCTTCTGGGTCTTGAATGATTTCTAAGATGGATTTATCCTGAAAGGTAGAAAAAAGTCACAATACTATAGAACACACCAATTTAAGGCTTTTCAAGTAACATAACAAAAACAAATCGTCACTCATGACCAAACTTCTATAATGCCAGGTTCAATTGTGCTGCTATTAATTTTTAATTGTAAACCCCACTTCTGAAAAACGCAGTCTGCCACATATCCCAGAAATTCTCTGGCGCAACGGCCCAGAATTTGTCCAATATTGAGCCAGGCGTTTATTAGAGAACAGAATTTAATGCACCGGGAAATTTATTTAAATCTTCACCACTGTCCTTCAGTGAAATTGGTATCTGGTCTTCTTTTTAGTTCGGTGTCTTTGTTGTTCTTATCGTGACTCTATCATTGTCTCCTTCTAGAAACCTCATTACTATCGGAAAGCAGCGTTTACTTAATATCTCTAAAACCTAACGAGGGTGTTCTTATTAGAGGGAGGCTTATTAGCAGATAAAAGGTGGCAAGTAAAAACACGTTTAAAGCAGCAATTAAATACGAAGGGTCTGCTGCTGAATCTATTTCACAAATAAAGAAGAAAAAGAGAAATCACAATGAGTAAAAGTTCATGTAGAAGGCACTGTCGCACTGTTTCAAGAGCATTTTCCAAATAGAAGGTTCAACAAATGACAGTGCTATAATCTTGATGAGCAAAGAGTAGTCAGATGGTACAGGCAATCCAACACAGTGGGTCGAACACTTTGTCTATGCCCTTCCATGGGATTTTGTGGCTGTTAGTGTCTCTTGAAATAAGAGAAACAAGAACAGGGGAGCAGAAATTAAAACCAAGTGACATGAACCAATATTCCCGTATTCCAGAACATCTTACATTTGGCTACATTTCCAGGATTTCACAGCTTATGTATCCAAATATCCTGAGAGAAAATGGAATTGCCTGTATGCCCCCCCCCCCCCCTTTAATCAGAAAATTCTGAATGTACCGCACATAACCAAATACGTGTCCAAGACAATTATTTATAAATTCATCTTGATTGGGGGTACTTAATCTACAGGGGCCCTTAATTAAGCAGGGGCGTGTATTAAATCTTGTTATGTAACTTAAATTGGTTTTTTTTAACTTTATATTGTTCTTATTTTCATACATGCAAAATCTTATAATACTCGTACATTCAAAATCTCTATTACAATTTCAAACTATGTCAACGTCTTCGTAATAACAGTTGTTTTTCATGCCTTAAGGGTCCCTTGTGAATGAACGGTTCTAAATAAATGCCCCTTTATTGTATTGCGGTATTAATAAAGCAGGGGCTCTACATTGAAAATTACTCCTACCGAGGGGTGTTTATTCGGTAGAGGGCTTTCATTCCGTCATTTAGAGTATAATATAGAAATCAAACTTTCAAGACATTTCCAGGACAGTTGTCCAAATTTCCCAGATTTCAGGGTTATCCCAGGGTAAAGATGAAGTCCAAGGACATGTTCAGATCTTCACCATGATGAAAAATTAGGATATTCTTATAGAATACTTTAGTGATGTTCTATTTTATTTATTCAAGAAGGAAATATTGTTTTAATTGTGAACTGACGTTAAAAAATCAATATCCAAAGACACAGAGTACGTGCACATACATCACATACAATGCCAAATCTTGATATAATATCAAAATGTGTTTGGCTTGATGTTCGAGCAGGAAAGGATTCCATCCACATCTCAGAGTATGTAGCAATGGGTACTTACAATCGATGACTTGCTCATAATTTTCTCTTCGGTTTCAAAGTAAATGTCCAACTTGCGAACCTGAAAGACGAAGGGCAACACTGCTCTAAATACAGAGTTTTATCCTATTTAGAGCCAGTAGTGTTAGCTCCACAAAGTTTTTGCAATTTAGACAACAAAGGAGGAGGAGCCAGAGGCTTACTACAATGAAATGTGCAATCTTGAAACTTACACAACACAGTGTTATATCACTCAAAACATAAAATCAATTTTATGTAGCCTTTAATATTTTGACCAAATGAAGACATCGATTTTCGAGGTTTTCACGGATAGTAGCCGAATTCCCAAAAATTAATTCCTGCAAAAACTTTTTGAACTTTTGAAAAAATGAAGTGGTTAGTCTATAAATGGGGGGGGGGGTGTGACAATAGCAAACTGTCGGAAAAAAGTAAGAAAACATGCTCCATAAGTGAGACTTATGGAAGCAATAATGGATCTTATTGGTTTTAATAAGAATGAAACGAGAGGAAAACACATAAGCTTCGTCAAAAAGTCTATAGTTCGATAGTTGTATACATGTCATATCATCTTTTCCCAGATGAGCAAATTAACAAAGGTAAGAGAAATTTTATGAATAGGGGTAGTCCTGGGAGGTATGTTTGAAAATGAGGGTATGGTTTCCCAGGAAACAAATAATAAAGATTGTAAGACGCCCAAAAGCAATAACACAGAAAGTTACAGATTAATCACAGGTCAACAAGAAAGTCATAGATTAACCACAGGTCAACAAGAAAGTTATAGATTAATCACAGGTCAACAAGAAAGTTATAGATTAACCACAGGTCAACAAGGATCACAGTTTCAGCAGACCTTAATATGCTCCAACATTGCTGTGGCAATGTTCATATGCATATCAACAAGTCGTTTCTTCTCTAGCAGTTCTGGTAGCGAGCTACAAAATAAGCAGAGAGCAAAATTATTAAGAGCACTAAATTCGGGCCAGAGGGCAGAAAGTAGAGGGAAAAACGCAACATTTTTAAGATCACTGAGACAGTTTAATGTTAGCAATGAGACTGTCCTATGTTCAGCACAACATAATTAACGTGGTGCCCGATTCAGAAAAGTAAAGATAAGCTCCCTTCTTGGCCTCAAAAGTTCTTAACCCCAAAGATAAAGTTGATAAAAACGTTTATACGATTCCAAAAATTTTTGTAAAAAAAAAATAATCAATTCCTTTCCGAAGCATTGACCTCCAAAAATTAATTCTTGCAACGTACACTGTTCAATTTCACAGCAACACCAAATTCACGAACAGTCCATTGTTTGACTTTCATAGCAGGCAGTTAACGTGAGTTCGCATTAAAACACAGACCTGACAGCGGAAGTGAGTTTGGAAGACAATACACAACTTAAAACACAGACCTCACAGCTGAAGTAAGTTTGGAAAATAATACACAGCTTAAAACACAGACCTGAGAGCGGAAGTGAGTTTGGAAGATAATACACAACTTAAAACACAGACCTGACAGCGGAAGTGAGTTTGGAAGTGTTATCCATGCACATACTCTCAATGAATTCATCGTCTTCATTTTGAACCCCCTGAAAAAAAATCAATGAAGTCTTCATAATATTCACATAAGAGAAATGTTTCCACAAATTCAAACCTAGCCCGAGTCGTGCAATACACAACTTGTTCATAAACTCCAACCGCTATAAATAGCAACAGCAGGTATACTTAGGACTGAACGACATTCGTGTTGTGACGGCAAATTATAAGTTTTCTTTGGTGTATTCTGTCTCCTGCTTTCATTCTATTTTTATCCACAACTTAATGAAGTGCATACTACATAATTCATAACACATGGCCTGACCTTATACAGTAGACTCCCGTCACTGCTCTCCGCTGCAAGTATGCACGCGTGGCAGAACCACAACATCTCGCTCCATAAACAAACAATACGAACGGCACCAAATGGCACTGCATGATATGACTGCATGTATTCTCATGTCACGATAAAGGAGTAATTTCACACTCGATTCAGTTTTCGATTTCGTCACAAATAATATCATTATCGAAATCAATTTCCGTCTCAGTGACCAGCAGTACTAATTTCTCACGTAAAACTACAAGCAGTTAACCCTATTTCGTACGGGCGGGGGGGAGGGGGTAATCCCCCACAGTCAAACTTTTCATTTTGAAATCAAATCGACAATGCTGAAGCACGGCCATTTTGGGGCTTTTATTCGAATTATAATAGATACTCCCAGGCCGAATTTCAAGGTTCCACCCACAGGGTTGGGGTGGGCGGTCCAGTGACATGGGCCAATTCTGGAAGGCCACCTATGACAAAATTTGTCAAAAATCATGATTTTCGCTCGTTTTTACTAGAATTTTGATACAAATACAGCAAAGATGGCACTTTAAACATGTACAACATGTTTTTGGTTGTTTTACCAACTATTTTGATGCAAAAAACTGAAAAAACATTTATCAAAATTATGGTCCAAAATCCAGGTTATCACGAAATGCTGACATTAGCAAAAGTTACTGATTTCAGCAACAATTCTTTTTACCTCAAATGACAGCTTAATGGCAGTACTTTGTATTGCTGCTGATTAAGGCACTAGGAGGGTAAAGCTTACCCCCCCCCCCCCCCCCCCCCCCCCCCCCCCCCCCACCCC
>JAOBRC010444678.1:0-12009 GCA_027575255.1 Scolionema suvaense
CCATCCCGCCGAGGCGTGGAAAGTGAACCAAACACATTTCCACTAACCGAAGCCAATACACCATCAACATGTCTCTGGAACGAAGCCACAAAAAAAAAAAAGAGGCCCAGCGCACGTCCGTAGCCAAACTATTTTGGCCAGGATTGCAGCTCCATTTCCCTAAAACAGGATTGCCAAGAAGACGTTTTGCCCTAAATCAGGGTGCCATGGAGCAAAATTTCAATAAATTTTGGCCGAAAACGCAGTTTCCGACGAGCTGGAGGACAAAAAGCCCAAAATTTTCCCTTCGACGCCCACCATGGGGACACCTCCGGGTGACACAGAACTCCTGTTCCCTCAACGGTATCTATACACGCCACGCATAAGAATGTGACCTTGCCAGACGTTTCCTTAAATTAGGGTCATGTTCTCAATTTGTGGGCGGCACATGCCGACAAAAACATACCCCAGTACCCCCGGGGTATGACCGGGTTGACAAAAGTTATGGGACTTTGAAGAAGCATGGATGTATAAATGGGTTTTATACATCCATGGTGGAACGTATACGGAAATTTTCCTATAGTTTCTGATGCATCAAAGCGCTCAAAAACGAAATTCTTTTAAGTAATTGACTTCAAACTTAGACACAGGGCTAGATAGGGGTGATCGGAGTAATCTGCGTGATTTTTATGATAATTGAATATTGTGATGTAACATGACGTCATCTTGAAAATTTTCGCATAATTAGTAAGGTAGCAATCATTAATTACGCATGAATAGTACTTTTGTTTCCTATTTCTGAATGCCATTCACTGACCTAAACAAAACATCAGTCGTCAACCCGCTGCATCCTGTGAGTGGTTGACATGTTGGGAAAATTATAAAAAACAGTCACCAGAAAAATGCTCATGTCAGCCATTCTGGTCACTTGACGATGCCAGGTTTCGCATTTTTTAAGGTTCATCGACAGAACGTTTTCTACTACTATTCCTACACCATACACTGCGAAGTTTTGTTGACACTTTTCTGCGGTACATAGCTATACGGTACACTGGAAATATAAATATTTTAACTGATCAAAGCCATAGATTTCTGATGATGTTTTTATCTTTGGCCATTAAAGTCTTAAAAACTATGCTCAGTCGAAAAATAAATGATATAATACTTGAAATTATTTGGAAACAACTCGGGAGTGCTCGTTCACAAAATCCTGATATGTATCCAGTCACGTCTCTATTCCAGTGTAAAATATATAAACTCTACAAAACACATCGATACAACATACCCGTAGCAGCAATTGACAATGGATGCCAAATGGTTTCAAACTGGAATTCTTCCAAGATACCACGTGTAATTCTTCAATCGCTACCCATATCTTGGCAAAACTCATTTTTATTTCTGGTTTTCTGAATTAACCTTCTCACAATTTTCATACATTTTGTTGCGCATGCTTCGTATCTGCTCCCACCATATTATGTTTACGCAAGTCCTGTTTCTTAGAATCTACATGAACTTTTTAAAAATTGATGCTCAAACTCTGCCTATTTTCAGCATGAAATTCCAAAAATAGTTCTGCAGATAGTTAAAATTAAAACTTTCATATGAGCTATTACTTCTTAGGCCGCGCAGTACTTGGACAATGGAATTAAAGCTCTCAGGCCTGGTCGAAAACTCGGAAACCTCGGAAATCAAATTTTCGAGTTTTTCACATCCGAGTTTTCGAATTTTCCCCATAATTCATACAAAAACTCAGAAGCAAAAAACTCGCATGCAATTTCCAAGGTTTCCGAAGTTTCGGATGCCTCTGAGTTTTCGATTTACTGTTTTTGTCAACTAAATGTTCCTGTGCAGAATTATTAAAGGACCACAGACCAATCTTTTTCCTGCTTCTGAACTTCTTCCAATGGGAATTAAGTGAGTCAAAACTAACCACTGTATTATTTAAAAGCGATCCTAACTTCAAAAACAGTAGCTTTGCAAGTTCTCCACATCTGAGTTTTCGAATTTGCCCAATAGCTCAGGCAAAAACTTGGATTTGAGCAACTCGGAAACCTAAAAATCTTCCAAAACGACGAATTCATTGCAGTTGAAAGTTGGTATGGGTTGAAGTAAGTGATATACATCTGTCGAGTGCTTGTAAAATTTTTCCAATCTGAGTTTGTTTCGAAAGCTAGCAACAAAGGATCGGGATCAGCAAATCACCAATTCCCAATCAAGCTCTGCTCCGGTACATTGTCACTGCGTCAAAGCTTGCATCTGTTTGCTTTAAAGCATAAAAAGACAATTTTTTTTGGCTTTTCAAGTTATTCACATGTTACTTTTCAAATTTGCCCAATACCTCAGACGAAAATTTGGATCTGAAAAACTCAAGAACCTAAAAACCTTCCAAAAATAACGTTCTCAGTGCAGTTGAAAGCCATTATGGTTTGAGGTTCGTGATATCTATATGTTGATTGCTTGCAAAATGTGTCCACTAAGATTTTTTTCTGCAAACTAGCAATTAAGCAGCTGAATGAACAATCACCAAATTTCGATCAAATTATTCGTCAGTATATTGTAAGTTCACATCCGTTTACTTTCATAACATTTTGGTGCATAAAAATAAGAGACCATATGTGGCTTTCCGAGTTTCCATGTTTTCCATAAAGTTCAGAAAAAAACTCGGATTTGAAAAACTCGGAATCTTAAAAATCTTACGTTTTCAGTGCATTTGAGGCCCAGTAAGGTTTGAAGTAAGTGATACGCATGGGATATGCATCTGTTGAGTACTTGTAAAATATTTCCAGTCTGTTTTTCATTTCGAAAACTAGCAGAATAGCAGCCGACTACGAGGGATCATTCTGGATCACCGAATCACCAAAGTTTTTATCTAATCACCCTGCAATATGTTGCTACTGTGTTATGTGTTTAAACGTGTATTTGTTTGCTTTTATAGCAGTGGGTGCTGAAAAAGAGAAAATGTGTGGTTTTTTGAGCTTTTCATTTCCGACTTTTTGAATTTCAATAAATTTTTCATGGAAATATATTTGCAAATTTGGCAAAAATTTGCAAAATTCGCAAAAGTTAACCGACACAAGTTAAGAAAGTCCCCTTAAGGCACCACATACAAAAACGTTGACCCAAAAATCCAGGATCCTGAACTTTGGCAAGAGAGTAGCAATTTGAGTTAAACTGTAAAGTTGGAGGGCTTTACCCTTCTTACGAAATTTTTGCAAATTTGCCAGAGCGCTTGGGGAATGCTGTCCTGCAAAACTCATATGAAGTATTCCATTAGTTGAGCTACTTCCATGAAATTAGTCACAAACAGGCAATTCGCTAGATTACTTATTCCTTTAGACTAGTGTGGTCCCATTCTTATTAAGCAACGGAACACACTGAACTATTACGCAGCTGCTGCTTCCCACGAACGTTAGAGGACGACGCACTAGTCTATTATTCCTTCTGCAATACGATTTTGATAAGTGATCATTAGTACGCGACCAAGTATAATTTTCCTTGGTCCTCTGAACTTCCTTTACCTTTTCAGGTAAAAAAAAACTTCTGTATACTCAGGGACGTAATTTATAGGGGGCGGGGGGGACTCAAGCCCTCCCTTCCAGTATTTTTCAATCGCTAAAATTTTGCAATAAAACTAATGCATTTATGCTGATTCACGATATTGACCTGGTCACAGACAAGTCACAACGCGGTGAAAAACACCTTAGTCAGTTGATACCCTCTGCATAGGTGCAGGATTTTTTTCGCCACGAGAAAACATCTGGACCTGGTAGCCCCCCAATATTTGAACAGAAATTACGTCCGTGATACTTCTTATGTAATACAATATTTCTTAGTTTCCTGCAGTAGCAGAAGTACAATCGTGGACAAAAAGAGTCTATTGAGTCCCCCTTCCCACTTTTATCCATGTTGTTTGGACTTTTAGTACCTTTCACACATGCACTCTGCCTTGGCAGCCTTAATTTTCAACATTGACGCTGGGGGGTCAACATCCCCTTTTGATTTTTCTCTTCCATTTTTGTCCACGATTGTAGGTGCTCTTATCGTGTGTACTGTTATCGTTTTATTTCCGCCTAAACTTTTGCTGCGTTGTCCTGGAAAATCTTCTTTACTCATTGTCAAAATACTCTGATTAGGGCAATGTTTAATGTTTATATTACCATCATTCCAGAGCAAGACTTGGCCATTTTTTCCAACCAAGACATATTTTGCATATTTCGAAATCACTTTATTTGCAAACGTATGTTAATTGGTTTGACGGACGATATAACATTATCTGTATAAACCTTTTCTTTTGAAATAAGCGCCACCCTCGAATGAACGCCGCCCCGATTAAGCGCCGTATCAATAAAAAAGTCGAGTTTTAAATAAGTGCCGCGGCGCTTGATGGAGGATTTATGGTATTCCACAACAGTTTGTGACTAGCACCTAGTCCAAAAAGCGTTAAAATGAGTAGACTTTTATTAAACGACGCCCAAATGAAGTCAACTAAAAAGCAAGTTCGCTCTCGTACATTCTTACTTGAATATTACACTATTCACAATATGCAAGGAGAAGTTTTGCCACTGACATTCGAAGACTGAATTAATTTTCCAATTGAACATTTTACAGTAACTATAACATATTGCTCATCTTTTGACTGGCCTTTCGCAATGCTGAGAAGATAGCGGCGTGCTGCGCTGTGTAAACTAAGCAAGCTGTGTCTCATTCACGAACAGCGAGTTGCAGCCGCCTATGCAAATATCAACTTACGCCAACATACTGATCTTATTGAGATGTAGAGTGGCAAGCAAACACCGACCTCGATTCGTCGTGCAGTGTTGTTTAAAAGTGTGAAACCATCGACGGGGGTCCCTGCATGCTGTGATAAATGAGAGCAGACAACTATATTTAACAAACTTTCGATCGCAGCAAAAAAGTACGTAAAAACAAACTCTGATTTTGTATTTGGAAAGAGCTGGAAAATAACTACCACAATTCACAAATCTGTACAATAATGGGTGTCGAAGTGAAGGCTCCAAAATATTGAAATCCTAAATATAGAGTTCAATTCAAAAACGTCCAATTTGATGAGCTGATGTTTGAAAACTAAACCACCCATACTCAGTATGATCGTTCAGAACATTTTTTTATATCTCAGGAAGTGTAAAAAGCGCCCGGTGTTGCAACGTCGTTTAACGTCAGAAGTGGTCAAAATATCGGATTTTGTGTTATGGTTTACGATTGTAGGATGTATCTAAAAACGTGCAACTGCAGTATTTGGTGAAGCTAAGTTACATCTTTTGTTTTATAACCTAAAAAAATTTTTAGCAGTTTCAAAGCAGAAGCTAGGTAGGGAGTTTCCTTAACTCTAAGACTTTAGAAATGTAGGTAGAAATAATTATGTCACCATAGGTAAAATAGTCCATGTCTTGCCCAACTTTGCCCAAAAAATCATATTTTTGCAGGTAAAACCCAAAACTTGAGTCAAATTTGTTGATATTTGTTTTACTGAGTTTGTTTTACTCTCATGCATTGCCTTTTTAGCATTAAAAGAACACACCACAAGTTAAATGCATTGCCTTTTTAGCATTAAAGGAATATACCACAACTTGAATGCGGATTTTTTCAGCGTTTTAATTTGCAGGAATTTCGACCCTTTTTTGAAAATTTACTCAAATCACGTGACCTCTTGACCCAAAATTCGGGGTTGATCAGAATACGTACCAATAGCTTCAATCAGGGTTTAATAAAACTTTGTTAGCAAAATGCCGCCAAAAAAAAGGTTATTTCAGGATTTAATGTATCGTGTTATTCTTGTGTAATAAGGTATCTTACAGGGGGAGCTGGCAAACATCCCCAACCCCACCACCCACCACCCTGCCTGAGATAGGGTTAAAGAACATCAAACAAACTTCATCAAAGATGTTTATTGCTTGAGAGCGGCTAATTAGACAAGTACAAGTTATAATGTCATGAAAGACAATCCTAGGGACTAAGGGAACTGGCAAATAAGTGTAAATAAGGCTGTAGTAGCTCTGTCCTTTAGAATCTGGGGTAAGTTATAAAAGACAGTGATAAATAAGTCAGACACATCCGTGAAAATACAGCGTTAAAGCGTCAGAAGGTTGGAACCATAGTGAAGCAATTGATGGAGAATGGTAAGAAGTATTTCACAATTCATGACTGAAGAGAAAATAATTGTTGGCTTTACGTTAAGCTGCCTGTTCCTTTAATTAATGTTGGAGAATTTTTAAGGGACGGGGAATTAGAGGGAGGCGTTTATCATTATCTTTTCAAAAAGAAGGGAGCGCTTGCTTGAAGAACGTGGTATTGAGGTACAGTTATGCAAGACTTTGTCATGCTTTGCAGAAAACCATATCACTGTGTGCAAGTCTGAAAACTCTAATCAAGTAACACGAAGTGCAAATTCCCAAAGAAAACAAAGGGGAATCACCAATGGTACGGACAAGCAGAATGTTTTTCAACCGCTAGAATTTGCCAGCAACGGGCGCTAGTCAAGGTGATTCACGATTTTATGGCATTTGCTGCTGATCTTGAAAGATCCTTAAGGGATAATTTTCAAAAAGAAACTCCAATGGATTTAGGAAATGGGAGATATACCTTGACAGACGTTCAAAACGTATACTTATCGTGAGTTAAATACAGTCAGGTGAGGCCATGACAAATTCCAAGCGATAAATTCTGCTGCAATTTTCTATTGCCTGCCGTCTCCAAGACATATAGATACAAAAGCATGCTCTCATAGTTAAGAAAGATTAGACCAACTAAAATGGATGCAGATGGTATACTATTAAGCAAAAACTTCTAAAATGCACCAAAAAGACAGCGATATGAATCAACTCGAGGGTAATGCTCTCACTTTCAACCATCACGAAGTTCGGAAGTCATTGTTCCCACTTGCTACCGTTCCGCTAACACAAAAGAGTAAAATTGGTCCTACCTTTCAGGAATTTCACGGTCACGATCATAAACGGATAATTTTTAGACGTTCTGCTGTTTGGCGCTACTCTTTGGTGAAATTGGTTGAAATGCAACCTCGAAACTGTGATCCAAACGCTAACGTTCATCAAGTTAGAAATGTAGCGATCAAAAAAAAAAAAGAAACAGTTTAATGCACTACGATACCCTGGAAAGGGTGGCAACTTTTAGATAATCCACCAACATCAATCAATGTGGTTAATCTTTAGTCCAAGCTGAGATACTTTTTATTCTTCTTTAATTTTTGCCTCACCTACATTTGCAGGAAATATGATCATTTCTGGAACGTTTTTTGTTCAATTTCATTCTGTTTTCAACAAATTAACCGCACAATCATCTTCTTTGACGAAAGCATGTTTTCTTCCGCAAAACTGCTTTGTTTCTGCTACCTCGAGGAGGGGCACATAGTGTTTCCCCCTGATAAAACTGATTGGAAGAATCAGTGAGCATAAAATTGATCAGAACCATAGATCAGCATGAAATGTACAAGTTAGAACCCTAAAATTGTTCAAAACTGCCACCTGCAGGCTGCGACGTCACCAGAAATGACGTAAAGATCGAATTTTAGCAAAACCCAATAGAAACCCCAAAATTGGACCTAGATTTCTACATGATGTGATTTATTTTGTGTTTTGCTGGTCAAACTTTACCTTTTATGAACCATTATAAGAAAGTCAAGATATAGACATAATACAGCACAAATTTTACCTTTACAGCCCTTTTTTGCCTTTTTTCATGTTCATTTTTGCCCCGATCGCCTCCCAAAAAACTGTTCACGCCTTCAGACCAAGCAATGAACCCCCGAAAACAACGGGTGGAAAAGGTGGTTCATATAAATTGAGGAAAACGCCCGCGCTTGCATTTTTGAGCAGTAGGGCGGAGGGGTAGCTAATACACCTGATCAAATCATAAACGTTTCTCCCTAGTCTACCAGATTTCCATAAGGAATTTATTCTTATGATTCCGTCTCGAAAAAAATTCTCTTTTCGGAAGAAATTTTTTATTGAACTCGCTCTGATCCGCGATTCAGCCCTCAAACAAGCCTTCAGAAAACATGCACATACATCTGACAAGAAAACGATCCCAATCTCATAATTTTGCATTGCACGTGATTGTTTCTTTGGTTACGCAAACTCCAATCAAAAAAATAAAATATTGGTCTTGTGGAACATGTTTTTCTTTATTTTTTACTTGACTTTAGAGCCAAAAGTTGCTTATAAAGATTCTTGATTGAGTATCTTAAATTGTGGTCTTAACCTCGCATACTAAACGGAAGTAATTAATTTTGTAAAGTACGGCCATTTATCATGCAGCTACTCTGTGATTCAAGCTCTGTAGCTTCTTTTCTGACGTTTGAATCACATAATCATCTGAAGCATGATGCAAAAAGGTTCTTTTATTGATCATTAGGGAGAGACTTTTTTCGAGCTACGAGTGCCTCAATATTTTCTCTTTGAAGCAACAGCTCATAATGAATAGCTGCTAAAGTAGACATTTTCGCACATTGTCAGCTCACAATTGACTGTGGGATGGTCGAGGGTGCGGGGGGGGGCAAACATCTCTATAATGGTGGCTTGCATACCCTAAGTGAATCGTTTTAATGTCAAAAACACAGAGCTGGTTACCTGTTCACTGAAGTTCAATCAATCCATAATACTGATGAACATAAGACAAGACAAGTATATTAACATTAAGTTTTTTAGGAACTGGTTATTAAGTTTCTTAGCAACTGGTTTCTTACAAACCTGTTATTCTTAATACTTGTTATTCAAAGCATTATTTGCGCTGTGATTCAATGCAATTTATAAAACGGATATAAATGTACCCCTCTTTTAGAATAGCCTCCCTAAAATTGAGGACATGAATCTGATTTAAGGGAAGGTATGGCAAGTATCCTTGTGTATGGTGTGCATAGCCACCGATGCTCCAGATCTTTGGATTGTCAGCAAGAATATTATGAAAAGTTTCTTGAACCCTGATTTAGGGCAAAACTTCTTCTTGGTAACCCTGTTTAAGAAATGGAGCAAAATTTACTGTACTGGAGGGCGGCCCATGTCGTTGTTCTCGGTATCTGATAGTACATCCCCATCCCCACCCGGGCGGGCATTACATGTCTCTGGATTATAAAACTTGCAAAACTGAAAATCAGTATGCAATAAGGAAAATTTTCGGTAAAATATATCACCTGCTAACCTAATTTTGGAAGCCAGTGAACAACCACCTTTTCATTGAAAATCAAGAACATAATAAAGGAAAACTCTTTGGCACTGAAAAATTTGAAAAATATTTTAGTCGTGATAGCAGCTACAAAGTCCATTTCTCCTACTTCAATATTTTCAGTCGGAAGGATAAATATGTCTGTTGGGCTCGGCAGGCCTTGTTCAGGGTGTGATTCCGTTTTTAATTTTCATGTAATTTAGAGAATAAAGGGAATGAAATTCAGTCCACTTCTGAAAATTGCCAGAAACTGCAACTTTTCAAGACGCAATTGCAAGGCAATCTATCAATAGTGATAAAAGCGCCATTTGCCATTGCGCCTGAAAAAGAAACTTTCGTACCAAATATTTTGCTCAGGATTGTGGTCATAAAAACCTGTTAAATGTGAGGACGGAAAAACACGTAAAATAAACACGGAAATACTTTCATTCACAAAATGCTTCAACAACACATTTCAGCTTTAAAAAAAGCCGATGCGGTCAACCGATTTCAGGGCTATAACAACTTACAGAGTATCAAACTAGTGCGATATCATTGCCTGAACAGGTTCACAAGTCACGTCAGACAGCAGTAAATTGGCATAATTTGCAAATCTCGTGGGCGTGGTCACGAAAGGGGGCCATTTCCCCCTCTCATCTTCAATGTCGCCAATTTCCTAAAAGTCCAATCCGTCAAACTGAATCATCAATCCGTGGAGGCTTGATTTTCTAAGCAGCTGGACAATATCATTAGTCCTTTGCTTTGGGGGAGCGTTTAACCCCATGTCTTTCACATGCCTCTATATATTTTGTGAAGGATTGTAGATCATGATGCGCAGCTTGCATTAGATAGCTTCTTGGCAGGTTGAACTCTCAACTTTCATTGTCACCTACGAGCGAGATTCCTCACGAAAATGATTCTTCACTTTGTGAGTCGTATTTTGCAGGAAGTGGGTTGATATTTTATGCACTGCCGCTAAAGAAAGTTCAAATCCTACAGTATTTGACGTCTCTTTAACTAATTCCAACAAATTTTTGTCATGAGCAGCAATTAACCCTATTCTACATGGGCTCTATTATGTACGTTACGACTACCTGTACACATGCCCTCAAATCTGCAATAACTGCAATAAACAGAGGCCTAATTTTTGGTATAAAAGTTGCTGTTAGTTAGCAGTTTTCAGAAACCATTCCTATGACGAACGATCTTATAAACTTTTGCATCAGCTCTTTTTAAAAATGAAAAAAATTGGCCTAATTTCACTTGGACCAAAACGTAGAACAGCATATCATCACGAGGCTAATGAACACTCACTTGAAAGTACGTTTCCAGCACTTTCTGCTAGATATTCATTGATACCATTGCAATCAGTAGTTCTTCACTTGAAAAATCATCTTTGAAGTAGAAATCGTTTCAATTGAAATAAACTATGGGTAAAGTCACGATTTCTGCCAACCTCATGTGACAAAAACGCGATAACGTCTAAAAAACGAAAGCTTTTTGCACGGAGTTCGGCCAAAATGTGCCCAACTAAATTTTTTTCAGAGGCATACAAACTGCAGCCGAAGTCTTCCAAGAGGGGGGTGAGGGCGGACAGGGTGAAAATCAATATGACCTTGAATTACCTTAAGGGAAGAAATTTTCGCGGGAATTAATTTTTGCGGTCCATGCTAAACAAAGTATTTCGCGGGAATAAATTTTCGCGGCTGAACGCTTTTCATAAACTATTGGGAACTTATTTCCCTATCAAAATAACGTTTTAGCATGCTGTGTTTGTCACTGTAATAAGCAGCCAATCGTAGGTCAAAGGTAGTTGATAAAAAACGCATTATTTTCAAGATTTTCGGAATTTTACTATATTTTTTTGTGGAATTTATTTTCACGGTTTAATACTGGATAAATTTCGTGGGAATTAATTATTGCGGTTAAGCATGTTTGGAGGTAAAAAAAGGAATTTAATTTCGCTGCTTTGCCCAAAAACAGCGAAATCCGCGAAATTTTCTTCCCCCGAAAATTTCTTCCCTTAAGGTAAGTTTATTATATTTGTATAGTTTTCCTAAGAAATAGAAAGATCATTAATTTTTGTCATTGCAAGTGACCTTGTCTTTTGTCTTTTTACACCAAATATTATTCAAGCTACGGTTATAACAAGTGAGGTAAAAGCGGCAATGCCGAGGGAAATCTTTCAAACAAAGAACGGACTACCACTCTCGCCATTAAGGCTTTTCCATGTTATACAACTTGTGAACTATATCAATTTTACTACCACAAATCCTGGATTAAACGCTACCATCTAATGAACGCAACTCTCGATTAAGCGCCGCTGTTTTAGACTTATATTCGAATTAGCGCCGCCTTCGATTTAGCGCCTCATCTGAGATCGTGAAACCCGGCGCTTAAGCAAGACATTCTTTGTTATTGAAGATTAGAAAAGACAAGCTCGATACATCTGGTTCTAGATCAATGCTTGGCTATTTTCCTCTATATTGAAAGACATTTAGCTAGCAAGTTCGAAGTGGCTATATTTTGCTTCTTTCTAAATCAACTCACGATCTAGGATGTTAGCTTGACGAAGTTGTTGCGAACCTACGTTAGTTTTTCTTCACAATAACAAAATATTTTTGTCTGGAATCTTCTATTTCTTAATAAGTGCCGCCCTCTAAAGCGTTGCATGAAAAACATCGAATTTAAACAAGCGCAGCGGAGCTGAATTGAGTATTTACTGCATGTTCGAAAATGATCCGCTATTACTGTGGAAAGGCTCATAGCCAGTTTTTGAGTATGCTCTCAATACCTTTGCTATATTTTTAACGAAGGAATTAAAAACGGTCAGTTCCCATCAGAGCTTAAATTAGC
>JAOBRC010444789.1:0-12008 GCA_027575255.1 Scolionema suvaense
CTTTGCCCGGGAACCCTTCCTCAATTTTGCTTTCTGCGGGATCCCTTCCTCAATTTTGCTTTCCCTGGGAACCGTTCCTCAATTTTGCTTTCCCCGGGAACCGTTCCTCAATTTTGCTTTCCCTGGGAACCCTTCCTCAATTTTGCTTTCTGTGGGAACGCTTCCTTGTACTTAACTTGAAGGAATGGTATGGTCAAGAATAAAATCTTGATAGGTGGTAAAGCACTACAAAACAAAAATGCGGTTCTGTAGTTGTGCTAAAATTAGCATTTCTCTACGGCTACTGAATATTGAGTATTTTGGCATGAAAGGTGAGAAACTGTGACTTGTACCTCAGTGACATCACACGCTAGTGGTAGCTACTGAACTTAAGGATTCAATATTTCCAAAACTGCAGGAGCATTTGGTACGAAATAAAAACTTTATGTTTTGTTCTGTCGTGCTCTATTATCGACCGAAATTTCATTTTTTGACCAACCAGATCTTACAGAGATAAGAGAGGTTCATGTATAGTACGAAACCAATTCTTTGTTTCCAAATAAGTATCGTCAGATTTTCAAAATGTCATTCGTAAGCTTGATTTGCGCACGTGGAAATTTTTTTTTTTTTCAATTTGCGGTGGCTAACTTGAAGTTTAGTAATTTGAACTCAATAATTTTTAAGAAACATTTCCCTCTTACGTGATACTCGTTCATTTTTTAAGGTAGTGAATTTAATGCACTTTAAAAGGAATGTGTTACCTCTTATATTGTTTTGCTATAAGGCCTGTTTATCCACATCGGGCAGAAATTCGACAGCTGGAGATACCTAGGTTGGTATTGGTTGGGGAGAGAAGTTAATTTTTTTATCCCACCAGATGCATGAGTATACTGTGGTTGGTCTGCTGTACAGACCACGAGTGCTTCTTGTGAGCTTCATAAAAATATTGGATTTGCTGAGAAGTCTGACGGCAGTCTATGATCGTCGAAAGTCGGTAGTAATTGTGTGTAGAAAACATTTATTGTGTCCTGACGACTAAAGGTACTAACTTAGTAATCTATCTGCTTTTGTGTATCTGAGATCAGCTCTTGTCATTTATCATCCTGATATCTTTATGCTTTGTATGAGCATTCCTGGGCTACCGAGTCAAGCAGACAGCACACGTCACATTTTGTTGATTTTCAGCGGCGGAGGTTTCTCCCGTTTTCTGTGTAAGATGCTGCTCTCGTTATACGTCATGCTTGATGTAAATTTCTCTTTTTCTGGCAGCTAACTTACATCTTCAACGCGGGTACTGGTCCACTCCGCCTTGTGACATCGAAGACTTACAATGATGGCGAGTGGCATAAAGTGGAAACGAATCGTGTGAAGAAAGAAGGATTTTTAACTGTTGATGGCGACCTCTACAAAGGTCTGTCCAAAGGATCCGCATCCTTCGTCAATAGTATGAGCACGTTCTATTTTGGAGGGATACCACTCGACTCGAAAGTGCAAACGAAAATCGAGGTATTGTTCTTAGTCTCATTTTTGTAGAGGTCACTTTGTTTTAAGACAGGGAGGTACTTGCGTTGATTTCTACTTACATTTGCTTTAATCGACGGCTAGATAGTTATGTATGGTGGGAAAAATGCTAGTTTCAAATCTATTGGTTGGTCAGCAAAATTCAGTCTAGCCGTCACCTGTATTCACACTGAGATAGCTAGATTTGATTTCTAGTCATCAAACTGGCCGTGCAGATGCACCAGGATGAAAACCATTCATGGCCAATTTTGGATGACCATTCGTTCTCCTTCACTGCAAATCTTTGCTGAATGGAAATTATTTGGTAATTTGTTACTGTCAATTTTTCGCAATGTACTAGTGTAGGTATCTGAGATATCTGCATTGTCGTCTTCTATTATCCCAATGTCGTCCTTATGCGATCGTTGCTCTTTTTAAGCACCAACGTATAATCGTAACATTAACGACAGAACACCATGAATGTATCAACCCGCTTTGCAATGCCTCATCATCCACTCTGTAGTAGTTTCCGCTGAGTCACTGTCCCTGCTGTAACCTGTGCTAGTTATTTTGTTCGCCAGTATTGTAGGCAGCCTGGTTCGAATTGAGGTCTCTTTTCTTTTTCTTGTCACCGCTGGATATCGAAGACTTAAGGTGTGAAGTATCTGTTTTCAGGTGATTAGAGATATAGTGATACCTTGAGTATAAGGATTTTTTCTTCTAATAGCCTGAGTGACATTATGTACGGTATTCTCGATGATGTTTTTCACTACCGTTCCTTGAACATAGGGTGGTATTGGTGGCTTGGCTGGTGGTATGTATGGATTCAAGTCATTTGATACAGCTTGGACTGAACCTGCTTCTTCAGTTGGCACACACGACGCTTACGAAAAACTAATGGATGGAATCTATTGTAGTGGAGGCTATTCTATCTTGAAAGGTACCGTTCTTGTTCCTTTAGTGTCATTGTGTGCAATATGTTCTATATTCATTTAAACTGATATGAATCCGATTTCTGGTGTGCAGTGTGGAATTGCGAAAGTCAGAGAATTCAGCCAGCTGGTGAAGTTTATCTTATATCGGGATTTTTGTCAAGGCTAATGTTGTTTTACAAAAGCGCACAGTTAGGGACAGTAGTTGAAACGATTGCTAGTATTCGAACGTAACTAATTAGTATTTTTGATAGTAGTTGTACCTTGGCTGTCAGACTTCCTTATTTCTTTATGAGCTGAGTCTTGCAGATGTTTCTTGCATCAAGCCAGAGAATATATTGAAAAACGTTTTTGGAGCTGATCAATCAGAAACTCCGAGTTGCATTCATGTATCTTCTTGCATTTCCTTTCATGTAACTTCTTGCATTTCCTTTCATGTAACTTCTTGCATTTCCTTTCATGTAGCTTCTGGCATTCCCTCTCTTGTATCTTCTTGCATTTCCTTTGACTCTTTCCTTGCAGATAAATACAACATTGGTTTCAAACATACCATTGCGTTCGAATTCCGCGCTCGTTCGAGGAATGGCTACCTGTTCTACAACGGTGGAGGTGGCGCTGATTTCCTCTCCATTCGAATCGATACTGATGGAAACGTTGTTGCTGAGTGCAATAATGGTGGCGGGGTTTTCTCAGCTTCTGTGAAACCCCCCACTTCTGTCTGTGATGGCGAATGGCATAGTCTACTGTTGGTGAAGGAAGGTCAGACGGTTACGTTGACAGTTGATGGACTGAGTGGGAAGAATGATGTAGTGAAGTCAACTACATCAGCCGATACGAGAGGCCCTCTTTATATTGGTGGAGTGCCAGGTAAAGTTCGCTCTGTTTCGTTCATAATATGGGTTCATAGACGCTCTGTTTCGTTCATAATATGGGTTCATATAGACGCTCTATGAATATAGAGACTGTATTAATTTTTTTCACAATCCTGGAGATGTCGATCAACGAAAGCAACTTTGTCAACGTTAAGGTTTCCGAAAAGTTTCAATAAATATTTATTTCGCGATCTTGCTGTTGCCTTCATGCTTTTATCGGAAATGTAACTTTTCCGACACGAGACAGATATGTTCTGTTATTCTATTGTCTCATGCGTTGCAATTGGATTTTATTTGGTGGTCCAAGTGAAAAGATGGACTCTTAGTTTCCGATTTGTGAGTGAGCCAGTTATTGAGTATTTCATGTGGTTATGTTTCTCCCTGCAGAGATTTGGAAGGCATTTTCAATTTTGAATCAAAGTATTCCTTTATGCCTTTTTTATTGTGGTCAATAAGACTTTTCTTAAATTTAGTCTCACTTTCATGTAAGCCCCAGAACAAAGCCTCTTACTAAATACTGTAGGCATGTAGGCATAAACGATTTCGCCTCCAGGCTAGTAGAAGATAATCAACCTTACGCTTCGTTATTATGGCCATGTTAAAACATTAGCTGCTATCAGTCACCATCACAATATGTTTTCTCTATTAATGAGGACTGGTATCCGTAAGGCAGGTTTAATCACTGGTGTGAAAATTTGCTTTTCGTTCTGTGTCTCTTGTGAAGTCTCTTAACTTATGCTTGCAATGTTTAAACATTGGAAGTCAATGAAATTGAAGCATGTTTGATTTTCTTTAAACGTCTAAATGGACGTGTGATCAGTGGCACCGTAACTAAGAACTACATAGTTCTTTATTTTCCGCGCGCATGAGTATGGAATTGCATGCATTAACCCTTCTTCGGTGAAGGGGGGCAGGGGAGCGGGCGTACCGCCGAGTATTATGCTACTAAAATCCTTTTGCCCCCCAAATCCCTATTCTAGCATTTTTGGTACTGGAAAGATGAAACCAGGCCTAACTTTTAAGTAATCTGATTGGCCGAGAGGTTTTTCTTCGATATCTCCCCGTTCTACAGCACCAATTATCTTCGAAGGTGGCAGGAATATTATGCTAAGTTTGGTAACATCTCGATTGGCGGCTATTTTAAAGACCCGAAAAGGTCACCAAAATTATTCTATTTTTTAATGTACAGACTGGTCTATAAAATGCCCTAGCCTTCCTTCTTTTGTCCCAAATTTTCGAATTTCTGATAAACTGGGTGTTCTCGATCTTCCTGCCGATTTTCATTTGTATTGGGCATCAGGAAGTGTCAAAACTGCCCTAGCCAATTTGTCCTCTCCAGAGAGCCCTTATACCATGCATCTATCATGTAGTATCTGGTCATCCGTTTCGAACCCCTAAACAGACAACTGGGCACCTAGATTTGACCAAAAGTGGTATGCAACCTTGCATTGGATCCCTTTTCGTGTGTATCAAAAATTATCCCTGTGACTGTTGCGGAATTACATTTTCGATCCCCCCTCCCCCTCTTTATTGGTCGTATCCTAGTTTTTTCACCGTTACCGACGAAGGGTTAGTGTGCGATAGGTGGTTTAGGAATTGCTAATTTCTGTGATCTCAGAAAATTATCTGCGTATTTTGATCGAAACCTTTTGCATTTGAAGATGTTCGGGGACTTTTTGATTTAAACCCCTGTTTTCATACTTCCCTCTCTTAGTTGCTGCCTCTAAAATGGAGCTGCAATCTGAGCTTATGACGTTTGCTTGCAATCTAAGAGTTCTTCACATTAGAGGTGGTGTGCTCATGACCTACAACCCTGGACAAAATATTTGGCACAAAAGGCTTTTTTCAGCTAAACTCAAAAATGCACTTTTTATCACTTTTGCTTGTAAACGCACTTTGCATTGCAAGCGCTTCAAGAAATTTTTTGTAGGTGTTTAGCAACCTCTGTCTGCAGTCTCAGTGCAGTTTCTAGCAATTTTCGCTAGTAGGCCGAATCCCACGCCCTTTTTTCTCTAAATAACCTGAAAAAAATTAAAAAACCCAAGCCACACCCGAAAACGAGCCTTACCACACCCTGCACATGCCCTAGAAATACCAAAACTTGATTTTTCAAAAGTCAAAAACAGTAAGTCTCTCAAACAAAACGCACCCTTCCTCCCTGATTGGCGGCTCGTTACTTGTCGACCTATTTTCATTTACTTGCGGTACGGAACATGGCAAAACTGCGCATGCGTGCCAAAATATTTTGACCATGGTTGTAACCCAAACGCCAGGAGTAAAATATCTTCCTCATTTCCGAATAATTCCGATGATATTAATTCCTGTGCATCGAGTTCGTGCTCTGTGCCAAAAAATCGTACCTAAACGCAATTTTTTTCTTCTTTCACAATCTATTGAAAATCTATTATGTTGTCACTAACGCCGGCAGCCATTTCTATTTTTCTTTATGATATTGGTGTGGTATTATCTTGATCTTGCGCTATTGTTTTGGACTCGAATAGCTCTGTGTTCTTTTTATTCTTAGACTCGATTAAGAAACCTGATGGTTTCGAACCTTTCAATGGTTGCATCGCATCGATTGATCTGCAAGGCAAACGGCAGGAGTTGTCTGGTGCCAAGTACGAAGGTGCTGCTACCCGTGGCTGTGGTGCGCTCTAAACGCAATTGGTGCAAATAACAAGGATAATGTGAACGTTCCTGGACTATCTTTACGGTTGCCGAAATATATGTTTATGTACGTCACTCATGTAGATTATGCATGAAGTTTCAGCTATGGGTCCGCCGATTTCTCAACAGTAAACGAATTTTAATTTTACATCATTTTACGATATTGGAAGAGTATATGTAAGAAGTACTCTTGCATACTTGTTTTGTCCTTGGAACGAAATCATTTTTGTCACGAGAAATCGGCAAACGGTCTCAAAAAGAACCTTCTCCGACCGAATCCATTATGTCAATTTCCTTTGGTTTATGATTCGTAGTAGTTCGTCTGGCGGTACTTCTTCTTGGACTTGTGTAATTCAGTGCATCTCCCACTATTGATGTTCAGCGATGCTTGTAACGAATATTTGAGTTTTAACTTAAATTTAAAACCTGGTCCCATTTGATATGCGCCATTCGAATGGTCACATAAGAACAGCAAGATTGCCAGGCTAAGGTAGAACTGTCTGGTTGAAAGCGAGGCTAAGGTAGAACTGTCTGGTTGAAAGCGAGGCTAAGGTAGAAGTGTTTGGTTGAAAACGATCTGAAACAGTTCGGAGTCGGTTCCTTTTTGAGTCCGTGTAAAACTTCTTTGACGAGCATGAAAAAATGGGGGTAGATGTACGATGGGTGTGGTGGTCATCAACTTTGATATGAATTTGATAGTTGGACATGCTGAACGTGCGATCAGATCTTTGCTATTGCTATTAGATCTCTTCCTTCAAGCTTGTTTTGACAGTCCAGTGAATTTTCAACGCCTTGCATTCGTTTTAATATCGGATGTTAATTTGTATTGACTCCACTGGTTCGTAGTTTCGTTCGAGTGTCTGAATTTAGAACTTACTGTCCTGACGCGTACTTGGCGTGGTTTCTACTTTTAATTCATCTGACTGATACTCTTGATCGTGCGGAGGGCAGTATGCCGGGGTCGTGTTTATTTCTACATATATTCTGAATGACTTGTTTTTGTACCTTTTAATGTCTCTAAAGTTTTATAAATGTATTCGCCTTTTTCTACGATTTTTATTCCCGAACTCGACTGGAACAGGATTAGTGCAAATATCCCAAAAATTCGAATGTTTTCTTTCTTGATTACGTAAAGTACAGTCTGCTGGTCCTCCCGAAATCTCAAATGATTTCGTTCTCCATAGACAAACTCAAAATCTCTTGCATATCTTTAGAATTCTGATACTTCGCCGATAGACTTCCGGTCATTCAAATGTTCATTTTATTTCCTGAGGGAATGAGCCAGTCTCCAGTACATATCCTAGATTCGAATGTTCACTTGGTTCCATTCTTCTTTGCAGATACCCGTCTGTGGGATGAAAGAAAACGTACTTTAAATATTTGCAAAAACGAACAGGAACAGCATAACATGCATGCATGCGTAACTGTGCTTGGAACAACATATCATACATACATGCGTAACTGTGCTCGGAACAACATATCATACATACATGCGTAACTGTGGTCGGAACAACATAACATCCATGCATGCGTAACTGTGCTCGGATTGACGGCCAGGGTGGCTGACTGTCTGCAGAATATCACAAAAAATTAGTCCTCGATTCCGCAGTACATCCGCAAAATTGTACTATTTTCTTGTCCTTATGGGATAGAAAATCATGGCGAAGGAAGGAAGCCTTCGACCCGGACCAAGTCGACGTCTTCTCTTAAAAATAACCATTATAATACCTAAATAACAACTCTGAACTTCATTACCTCATTTAAAAGCATTTAAATTATGTCATCAGGCGCCCTGTCAGACTCCCAAACCGGCTTCCGTGATTTTTACTCAATGATGAGCACTGGGCTAGGTATGGGGTTCACGCGTTTCCATAGCAACTCAGTTAACCTATTAAACATAAAAGAGTCATTCACCTCTTTTAGTCATTGAAGTTCTAAGTACCTTCATGATCGCATTCAACATTGTGGCAGGAAATTTCATGATCGCATTCAAAATTGTGGCAGGAAATTTCATGATCGCATTCAAAATCGTAGCAGGAAATTTCATGATCGCATTCAAAATTGTGGCGGGAAATTTCATGATCGCATTGGGAAATTTCATGATCGCATTCAAAATTGTGGCAGGAAATTTCATGATCGCATGCAAAATTGTGGCAGGAAATTTCATGATCGCATGCAAAATTGTGGCGGGAAATTTCATGATCGCATTGGGAAATTTCATGATCGCATTCAAAATTGTGGCAGGAAATTTCATGATCGCATTCAAAATTGTGGCAGGAAATTTCATGATCGCATTGGGAAATTTCATGATCGCATTGGGAAATTTCATGATCGCATTCAAAATTGTGGCAGGAAATTTCATGATCGCATTCGAAATTGTGGCAGGAAATTTCATGATCGCATTCGAAATTGTGGCAGGAAATTTCATGATCGCATTCGAAATTGTGGCGGGAAATTTCATGATCGCATTCAAAATTGTGGCAGGAAGCAGCGAGAAGAAGCATGCAATAGACCATTCCACAAGTCGTCATCATGTAAAGGTGAAGTTACATTACCACTTAGTTGCACACCATGTTGTAGATTGATGCACAACTCCATACAACTCGTCACAACTCAATGAGAAACTGTCTGCAACTGTTAATAGCGCTTTTATAGAGTATGACTAGATCATGGCAGTTCTGATAGACTGCTAACGTCAACGTAGTTATACGCAACACCGTCATTAGTGTCGCCACTCGATGACAATGAAAGTGGTCAGTGTATTTCGAGGTTACCCAGGCAACCAGTGCATTTATAGCCTACAACTCGGCTACAAATTTCTTGCTACAACTTTCTTGAAATCAAACGGTTTTGATTTCAGAAAAGTTTTGAACATATGCACGTGCTAGTGAACAGCTGATAACAGGCCTGTTGCAAAAACGTTACAATGGGGTTGTGCCGAGTTGCGAGAGAGTTGCCGCGAGTTGTATTGAGTTGAAGTGCAACTTCTCCTTTACACGTTGTGGGGTGGCCAGGGGGGGGGGGGGGCAAATGGTAGCTGAAAGCTGAGATCATTTTCTGCGAACACCCACCCCACATCGAGTGAGCTTAAGTATGTGCTTATATAAATAAAACAACATTGCGAGTGGGGAAGGGGCCATAGGGGAGGGCTGTGAAAGATTATTTCTGCAAGTACCGTGGACGGAGGCTGCAAGAATATTGCTTTAGATTTCCATTTATCACTTCTCATTGGCCTCTACGACTGCTGTGCGGGGACATGAAATACTCGTGTGAAGAGTATTTGGAAGGACAGATGCAAATATGTCTACTAAATTTTATCCGTGGTTGTAGTTTTAAATTCGCGTACCCATGCACTGCATGAAATTAAGAATAGTACAAATTGCGCAGTGAGGAAGGTATTAGCATGGAAACATCAATTTTTGCCTTCTGACGCTTCTAACTTGTTTTCATTGAGCGTCTGTCCTGTTCAAATATTTGAAATTTCAGAATATCTTCAAATGTGAGAACTATTGTAGGAAAGTGTGATGACGTGTCTAAAAATATAGAATTAAAAAGAAAATTCTCTAACTCGTCTTATTAATCCTGTGTCTGTCTTTATATATTAGTATACAGGTGACATATTTGAACAACTCAATTTTAATTTAGCCTGGGGCAAAAAGTTTCAAAACCCCCTCTGAACGTTCTTTCAATGACAGGTGTAAGAGCTTTGAGATACAGAAACGTTAGCAAAACAGTTGATAACAGCAACTGTGAAAAAAGGGCACTCCTCTGGCGTTTAAGGAGTGTAAAACTTTAACTATTATCTAGTCATTACCTCTGGAAAAAGTTGGAAAAAAGCTTAAAAAATAAAAGCGGAAATTGATATTTGGTGGGATTGAAGTTTATCAATAGCATATAATTTTCCGATAGCATCCTACAATGTGCAATGTCTCGTCCAGATTCAGAACGAAATTGCTCCTTATAAGGTGTGATTTACACTCCGGTGTGCATTTTGTTCACTGTTTGAATTCACTCGGGCGTGGAGGAATGTGTGCCAAACATCGTACATAGGGGTGCACCAGTAGTTGTGTGCTATTGGAAATAATTTGCTATTGAATTTATCAAATCCAGAAGGCTAATGTCAATCGTCCTGGCCAGGTCACGAGTCCATAGCAGCTATTTATATTTTGTAAAATGTGTGTGTTGTTGTAAAGGACTGAATTTTTACAATATGTTATAATCAAAATTTTGAAAAATTCGTCAATAATTACTAAGAGCACCTTAATGCGCAAAATTTTAAAATTTTCTGAGGTATGTGAATTTCTGTTGGCCATTGTTGGCCAACATTTTCTATCATTTTGCTTGAATTTTATAGCCTACAATAATGTGAAAAAAATACAATGAGACTTGCGCGAAATATACAGCATGCTGTTTGTCTGTTGGCACAAGCACACGACTAATGGTATTGGTCGGCCGTATAGAAAATCAACTCAGTTTGATGGATCAGACTTTTAAAGCCTTGAGCAACTTTGTGCGACTTTGAAGACAAAAAGGGGAGATGGTCCCCTTTGGTACACACCCCCAGGCTTTTGAGATTTTGCCAATTGTGGCTATTAGCAGCTGTAGGTTGTCATAGCCGTGAAAGCGAGAAAAAAATTTTCTATTCTGTAAAAGGTATGTTTTCATAAAAGGGGTGAAGATTGACTCACAGTAACACGGCTGTTGAAGTGGTGGCATGAGACTAGAGCTGAATTTTCACAGGTAATTTGTCCAGTGAAGTAATTTGCTTTCTTTTGGTGCCTGGTCAGTGAATGTACTGTGAGCTGCACTTCTACCTAGTGACGAAAGCTTGAATCGCATTATACTTTTTTGAGGTAAAATTTTTGCCAAATAATAGATCTTTTCATAAATGCAGCCTCACTCCCATGTTCGACGCTATGGTTGTATAATCGGCCATGTGCGATATACACCATAATCAAACCGGCATAAGTATTAGCATCAAACAGCTATTATTGGTGTTATATTTTACTCAACCAGAGCAATCAAAAGGCTGAGTGCATACCATATTTTGTTAATAAAGAAAAATTCATCTTGACTATGGCTCGTTTCCTTACTCTTAAAACAACAGGGTTACAACTTCTTAACTAGAGCAGAAATGTTATCCAACATTCTTGCTCAAGCTAAGTTCATTCAGGCCGCAGGCCGGGGCGCTCATTACAAAAAATGCAAAATAGGTACTACAATCTTGGTCATCATATTTCGCCAAAATGCCTTTTACCATGGTTTTCGAATTGTCCACTGTATTCAATCAGTGTTCACTTTTTGATAGTGTCTGGTTAAACATTGTCAGATCACCTCCAAAAACCCATGCGTCTGTACTGACATTGTGTGCACCTACCATTGTTCCCTGCCTTCTTTTACCCCCCCTCCCATCCCCATTGTCAATGTTGTTTGAGACCTGAAATCACATTTGAATTCCCCAATGACGACAAGCCTCATTTTTACTGTCCAACAACATTGACTTTGTTGGGGAGGGGGGAAGAGGCAGGACCCAAAGTCCTCGAAGAGTCTGCGAGCAGGCTATCAAGAGGGTCGCTCAATTGAGGGGGGCGCTCATTTAAGCCGAGGCGCTCTTTCGGATAATTACGGTAGTTCAATTGGTGTGAAAACGTAATGAAGGTCTAGTAATGTTATATATTGCACATGTCAACAAACTTAAAGTCTTTGTCTTTTATGCCTGGTTTCCACTGGAGACAAGACAACGATTTGGGCGACAAGACAACGATTTTGACGACAAGGACAGTCCACTGTCTCCCGTGGAAACTGAAATGGGACAAGAATTTGATTGACAGCCATTGTCGTTGCTAGCAAGAAATCTATTCATCGGAATTCCACGGGAATCGTCATTCAGCAAAAAGCGACAACGCTTGTCTGATAGCTGACGCCTGAGAATGAAATGTTTTCATTTTTTATGACATGCGACAAGCAGGTTCCTTTGAATTTCAATGCCACAAAATCAGATACTACTTGCGCAAATTGCTCGACGTGTCTAATGACCACAGAGCTACTATGTCCAATC
>JAOBRC010444900.1:0-12008 GCA_027575255.1 Scolionema suvaense
AGGTCTCTATAGCACTACACAAACTTTTGTTTATAATTCTCCTGTGTTCTCTGAAACTTTCAAGGTATGTTTTCAATGAGGAAGTCCCTGAAAAGTTTGTTTTTTCTTGTAATTGCTGTCTCTGTTGAAGAGTCTTGTAGCCATATGATCAAGTCTGTTCAAGTTATATTTTGCTGGTACTGCGAAAATGATGCAACGCAGCTTAAGTTTTTGCTTTATGAATATTTAGTTGTCAAATTTAAGCAATTCTTCTTATTTTAATCTGATACTGAATCAATCGGAAAAAATCCAAGCTGTATTCGCTTGTCTTCTTGTTACTATTTGTGCTGTACTGCTGGCAGTTAGACATATATGCATTGTTGTATGGTGTAGATTTCATCCAATTGTTACTGGCCAAAACACAGTTTGAATTATTCACCTCATGTTGCTTCTTTCATGGCACACCTAGTGTTTTGTGATTACTCTATCATTTCATGCAGGTTACTGCACTGTGTGCTGCAGGTTAGAGGAAGGTTGAAAGGGACTCTATTGCAACGATAGGCTGTTATTTCAGATGAGCAACAGTAAAGCACCAAATAGTTCATGTCCTTGAATGAGTTTAGGCCGCACTCTACCGTGAATGTTAACTACTTGCACTTTTAGTGATTGCTGATCACTTTGACTTACTTCGCCTCTCAGAGTTTCGTCTAGCTAGTGTCGCTGACATCCTATTTTGAATAAAATGAGTTTTTATAATGCATCATAGTTTATTCTAGCATTGGGGTTTCCCTTTATGAAGATGTCAAAGATATAGTTAGTAATTTTTGCAGAGCCGCTACGCAAGGCATGTATTCTATTCTGTGTACGTTTATTTCAGTGTTAACCGTTTATCGTTTGGTTACTGGATTCTGAGTTTTTATAGCTGCTATTGAGAAACCAGAAAAAGCATATGGTGTTGAGAATTTAGTTGATCAGTACATCTGGGGGTTAATCATGAAGATATGCCAGTGAATATCATTAAAATTAAAAGGCTAAAAGCAAATAAAAGTGGGAGATAATCTGCTGTGTTTCTGCAGCAGTTCCAATGCAATACTTTTTGTAAATTTGATACTCTATTGTCCTTGTATTCTTATTTCCTGTCTTTGCTGCTATTCGTTTTTGTACGGGGATGACTTATGAGTATAAAACTGGAGATTACTTTAAGGTCAGAAACTTTAGCGATTTCGCGATTTTTGGCTCAATTCGCGAACACTTTTTCCGGGAAATATTTTGAACGGCCCATTTCACAAAAGTTTTTTTCCCTCAAAAATTTAAAAAAGGCTCATTTGCAAAAGTTTTTTCCCGCGAAATATTCAGAATTTTTAAAATTTTAGTCTTCCTCAAAACTCAACTTTTTACTTATTCGACGATAGAAAACTACAGTAAGCTCAACTAAAATATATTATATATGTTATATTTTACCTTTCCCGTGAGTGTTTTGAAAAAGACCTATTCGCGAAGATTTCTTCCTCGAAAATATTTACAAAGGCCAATTCACGAAAGTTTTTTCCCACGAAATGTAAACTCGCGGCTTGGCTGATCCGCGAAACTTTCTTCCCGTGAAAGTTTCTGACCTTAAGGTACCATTGATCAAGTTTCTGATAAGATTTAGCTTGAGCTATTTATCGCCCCCCTGTAATTTGGCAGTCCTCGTGCAATCTGTAGTGGAGAAGTTTGTCATACTGACTTCATTGGCCTTCTGCTCTCGGTTAGCATCTGTGAGATATCTGTGAGGTGATGGGGCTATATTCAGGTACTGGACGAAGTTTATAGACTGCATCTAGTGTGTTCCCTGTATAATAAGACGTGTTTTAAAGGTATTTTCAGCTCTGCAGTGTATATGGTTCTCCTATAGTCCGCTATTTATAATGGACCAGCAACAAGATGCCATTGACTTTTACTATGTGCCTGCATCGCACATCAAAGAGTGTGGGTACTTTGTGATAGTACTACGTAATGCATCGAATAAGCGCCCCCTCAAATTGGCGCGCCTTTAAATAAGCACCAGCCCTTGAAGTGAAATTAGTGAATAAGCACCCCTTCGAACAAGCGCCCACCCTTCAAATAAGGGCCCATCCTTCAACCTTCAGAAAGGGACGCTTATTCGAATTTTTAACAAGAATGTGATTGAAAAGTAATTCAGGAAGTAATTTTGAATAAACAATACAACTTGTTTTCGCTATAATCCTCTCGCGGGTGTTTATTCTAGGCATTACGATACAGGTTTTTGAACAATGCCATCAAACATTTTAGTATAGATATGAAAAGTGCTAAGGCCATGCATAATTAATTTCATGTTTGGCGGAACCCGACCAACCCCTAATTAAATCTACCAACTGCAGCTACATTTTTTTCTCGAAATCACACGTAAAATTTTATCACTGCAAATATTGACGACCGCCCGACCAGCCCTCATGAAAAACACTGACCCTATTAAATTTATTCTCCATTGAGTGTCGCAATCTCCGGTGTCAGATCGGTGTTAGCGTGTGATGCAATTATCGTCACATTTGCAAGCCTATCCATGATGAGTCTCGTGTGATCGCACGCGAATGCCAATGCACACTCCATACTTCATGTTGGCTTGCGACTAAGGTGCGCACCATCGTGCACGAAAAATCCCCGTCTGCGCGCTGTTATGAAAAAATATTGAGCAGCGTTGCGCGCATTTCAAGCTTAGTGATAATTTTTAAGATTTAACTAAACGCATGGCTTAAAATAACGTGCACTATAGGCCCAGTTGCTTCCATGAACTCCGGTTCGGCTAGTACAACATCTTCGGGAGCCATCTCTGCAGCTTCAGCTCCCATAACTCAGGATTAATGTGAAGAGATCTTGGCACGTGCGAAGAATAGAACGCATCACTGACCAATAGGAATTAAGTCATATGCTGGCGATAATCAAATGGCAGAGAAGACAATAAAGGTCAAGTGCGTTGAGAAATCTCAATCAATCAGGCAAGGCTCGATTCACCAGTCGCTTTGCACGGTCAGCACTTGTTTGAGCAGCTACCAACCAACCATCATGTCCTTGTTGGCATCACTTTGTGACACTGGCAAAAAGAAGGGCATGATAATAACTATTCTGTGATTTCTGGTATTAAGCGTTGCTTCAGTTTAATCTGGTGTCGGCGAGCTGCTTCTCATACAAGATTTTATTTGTTGCAATATGTTTAATAAATTTTGTCTGGTGAAAGAGGCTGATATCTGCATGACCGTAGCAAAATAAAGTTGGTTAGTACTTGATGTATTACGTTGGAAGTGTATATGCATCTGGGACACCTTTGATGCAATTGTCCTTTTTATATACAAGGAGCTTGTAGTATATGCACAGAAATTGTCATAAATGAGTGCTTGAAGAACCATTTAAATCAGTGTTATACTACTTAGTGAGTATGAGCTGCATTTGTTAGCTTTTTGTATATAAACCTGAAACATTTATTCCTATTCCTATTGAAGAGTGGCATTGTAAGGTTCTGTTGCATCATAGGCAATATAGAGGCGAAATCTTTGCTTGAATACTGTCCATAAGGGGTGAAGTCTTTGCATTGCTTCCTAATGCAGGGGTGAAATCGTTGCTTGAGTACTAAACTGATGTCGTGTTTTTGGTATGATTCCTGGTTTCTGCCTCATAGAGCTTAACTTCTCAAACAGGTGTGTCTACCTGAGGATGACATAATGAATACGTGTCTTTTTTCTTGCAGGAGTCCCTACCCTTCAAAGCTCCTTCTTGGTCCCCATCGAGTCTCATATTTTACTTGTCATACTACTGCCCTGTTCCCCATCGAATCTCATATTTTACTTGTCATACTACTGCCCTGCTCCCCATCGAGTCTCATATTTTACTTGTCATACTACTGCCCTGTTCCCCGTCGATTCTCATATTTTACTTGTCATACTACTGCCCTGTATATTCATCTTCTTCTTTTTCGAGGTCTTCATCTGAGCCTGATTGGGATGATCTCAGCACCGAACTTGATGATCCTAATATACAGTACAATAAAGGTGTGTTTCTGTACGTGAGATGCATTGAATGAAATTAAAGGAAACATTAAAATTAATGCCTATGTGTCTTCAAAGTAGATTTGAACTATGTACATTCAAAACAGTGCATACAATGCGAGCAATCTTGTCAATTTGGAAAGCATTTAGATGTTGCTGGCTCTATTCGGTATGCTAAAGATATCCTGAGTATATATCAGCTGGAAATGCTGAGTGCTGGTGCCGTCAAACTAGTTCAAAGCTGCTACTAGAGTCACATTTTTTGGTGCGTTGGTGGAAGTTTTAGTCTTTGTGTAGTAATTTAGTGTAAAATGGTGTATTGCTGTCCATTGTGTAGTCATTGTGTCAATTTGTGTTTGCTGCCCTTTGTTATTTCGGAATTGTATTAATTTGTGGGCCTTAGCCCCATCAATTCTCGGTGTCTTGTCCATAGTCTGTTCTGAAATCATTTCAGGTCTCTTTTTTAGTTACATTTGATTGTATTGGTTGCATCACCCTACTCCGCCTTTGTTCATATGTGTTCTCGTCTTACCTCTCCACCCCATCTTCAGCGCTTTCTGCCTGAAATGAGGGAGAGTAGTAAGCTATCCTACTTCTCTGAAGCATTGTTGCCCCTAGGAAAACCTTCCGCCACCGTTGGTGTACTTCATTGCAATCGTGTTTCGTCAAATCTTCTCTCACAACCCAGTCATGTGCATATTATTAGGCATCGCCGTGCTCCAATTTACATACATAGCCGTACCCCCCATTTTGAGCAACCCCCTATTCAGGATTTTACATGTACCCCCACCCCTGTCGCCACACCTGGTCCCTTCATTCCAGCTGAAGAAATCAATGTCCTTTCGATATCGTACTTGCGCTCAGAGCTCCCAGAGGGTAAAAGAGTGAAAAGTGTACATTGTTGCCTTACAGTGACCAATTATCTTTGGGATTTCTACAAAAGCAACTGTGCGAGCTGTCATTGATTACAATATTATTCAATTCATGTTTTCTTTTTCATTATTGCTGATTGCTGCTCAGGTAGAGCAATATACCACCCATTAATCCAGGAAATTTTTTTACCTCCACCCCCCCCACACACACACACACACACACATTTACAGCATTTTCTGGAAGTCCACACCCCCTCCCCTGCCCCCTTTGTAAAGAGGGGATGCCTACTATGGTTCGCATCAGTAATCTGTCATCAATCAATTTCTTGCTTGGTTTATGTATATTCATTCCAGCGGTTCAGCTTTGGGCGTGGTGCTGATTCATCAACTTTGTGTCAGTTAAGAGCAGAAAGGAAAAGCTCTGTTAAATTTCAGATGTCTGATGAGTGGAATGGTGTTAGTTGGAGAATGTGTGCGTTTTGGTGGGGTTTGGTCAATTCAGCATGACTGTATATTATAATCTATTTTTCTTCTTTTTTATTTATATATTGATTTATTGACTTACTTACTTATTTATGTGTTTATTTATAACTATTTTCACTATTGATGTTCGTTTTACATTCATTGTTTTGCTTTCTTTCTCTTCTTGATTTGTGCAATAGTTAGCTTTTTCTGGGACAGCAAACACTGTCCCTCTCACTTATACTGCATAAATAATTGTTTAGAGGAAGTTGAGCATACCAAGCCAGCCAACCATCTTTTTGTCTCCCCACCAATACTCACTTGGTTCCTAGAAAATTCCTTGCTTGGTAAATGTCATCTTTCCTGGAGATTGCAAATCCTCAAGATTTCAGTGTCTCACATTTCATAGTTTGTCTTTAAATTTTCTGTTGCTGGACTGAATGCAAAGGCAAAGGCAAATTCCCTGGCAAATTTTCGCTTTGTAATTCTATGAACCTTCTTTAAACAAGCTTATAGAAGCAACTTGCAGCACTCATGTTAGGAATGTTTAACCCCTGTCTATGCTTTCTCTTTTGTATTTGCTGTCTCTGTCTATCCTTTCTGTAAATATGTATAATAATATTTCATACAAGTGTGCCTCTACACTAACCATGTGAAGTTCAGCTGGTGATCTTAAAGCAATAAAAAGGTCAAAAATGATATTCAACTCATGGATAGAATATGAAAAACGATGAGGTTTGGTTTTTATTTGAGGTGAGAAGTTTCAGCATTTGTCCTAAAATTTCACTTCAAAGTTTGGATAATGTATGTGACCTTCCCTGCTTGATTTACATTGAGCTATGACATCACTTATGACTAATACTAGGGGCACTGCTGGCCGTAGTAACCAACCAGTTGAAAGAATTGTAGATTCGTTCTCTGCTCATCACTTCACTATGACTGAGTGCTAGGTTTTACTGAACCCCTAACCGTCTTAGCTTTTAGGGGATTTCACACTTAAAAGGCTAAAACAGGTAGGGGCTCAGTAAAACCTAGCACGGACTGATAGTGAAGCAATGAGCAGAGAACGAATCTGCAATTCAAGAAGACCTTCACTTCGTCAACCGAATTCAACAGTTGAAAGAATTCTGGAGACGGTGTATTGAACATATCGATGGTCTGACATAAATAGTGAAATCAAACTTATTCAACCGTCCTTAGATCAGGTACAGTTCAATCACAAATATTCACTAATTTCATTGGTCATAGCCCACGTCTGCATAATTACTGTGCCTAAGAAACTTTGCAACTTTAAGGACCTGTATCTCGTGAATGACAGTAACTTTTCACATGAAATAAAGACCAGAGTTCCTGAATTTGAAAAGACTTTCAACTCTGTTAATTTCGTTTTTGGCTATTGTATTGCTTTAACACCCAGACTAGAGAATCTAGGATAATACAAGATGAGGTTAGCCTCTTGATATTTGCCTCGCACAATATGATTCGGACACATGTACAAAATACTGAAGCATCCAAGAGACTTTAGTTATCTTTGTGTTAGCTCTTCTTTGTGAAGAGATGCAACAATTCCCTACAAAATTCTGCATTTGCTACGTATCTCTATAATTCGGCTTCAATCTTAGCTCAGGAAAGTAACAGCTGTCCTGGTTTATTTGATATTGCTCTTGTATGTGTGGATTGCATTTCAGTTGCTGCTGTTGTGTTGTTTTACTTGTAGTATGTGTGTGTGACAGTTCAGGAACAGACAGGGTGACCACGCAACCTGGAAAACCTGGAAAATAGCCTGTTTTGAAAGTTTTGCCTGGAAAACGTGGAAAAATGTAGGGCTTTTGAAAGATTAACCTGGAAAACATAGAAAATGTATGTATTTTGGCTTATTGTTGTAGAGGGGGTAGTTGGTTAAGTTAGGTTGTAGGAACCATTGCCGGTAGAACTCAATTTGTAGCTAATGAATATGAAAAAACATATGCTTTTTACCAACCTGACCTGGAAAAGAGTATTTTTTTGGACAGAGAATTCCTGTGAAAAAGCCTGTCTGTAGCCAATTTTTCTGGAAATTGATTTTATTGTAGATAGTGGCCACCAGGAAAAGATTTTCTATCAAGTTTCATGTCATCACTCAGCTTCGTGGTGAGGCTACTACTTCCACAATGTACATTAATGATTTCGTTTGTACTCAAAACAAGAGTGAAAAACCTCAAAACATATTTTGCACAAAACTTTTCGTTTTGTTTGTGTGATTAGGCCAAGGAAAATTGATTGCGAGAATAGCGTAAACCGCGCGCACCATGAGTTTCAGGCCGCGTTTCTCTATTTTTGACAGGATTTACGGCATTTTCATATTTTATTTCTTCCAATTAAATTTTTTTCCATACTAACCCTGTTGCCCAGGTACTTTCCATTCTAATTGATGAGTAATGTTGACTATCAACAAAGAATCATCCTGTGGGATCTTTGAGAAAGGATTCTTTTATGTTTTCCAATATCATAGGTGCCTTTTGTAGAGCTGCCAAATGTTACTCGTCAGTCTGCTAACGGCTGAAGCTGTCGCTCACTGTCGAGCTACCACTTTGAAAAGACTCGTTTTCCAGACACATTGCATGCCAGCCAGAGAAGATCACCTTTATTGCTGCACAAACTCTTGCGAGTTTCGACTGAGACTGATTAATTTTGTTTTTATGATACCGAAACCAGTCATTAGCAGTTTGACAGTAATTATGATTTGAGATAAAAGCCTGTCCTTGATAGCAATGGCTCGGTCTAGAAAATATACTTTGTTGAATAGAACATTTTATGAACTCTGTATTTGGCACGCTTCTGCCATTCACGTGCCTTTGGTTTTGGAATTGAAAATAGAGTGAAAACATTCATTATCTGGTCAGTAAATTCATATTTTCCATAATGGTGAGTAAATTTCTCGGCCAGTTACCGTTGAATACGAACGAGGGCCAAACATGGCGAGAAAGAAGCTCAGTAGCTAGAAATGAAGAAAACGCTAGAAGAACTGGTAGTAGGGCAAAAAGAAAGACGGCACTACATGTTTATCAGATATATTTAAGAACACATCATGCAAGATCTAGCGTTGGCAAGTATGAGGTATAGGTAGCTATGGAGTTGAAAGTAAATGCGAAAAGCGCTGAGAACGCAACCCGCATTTTGGTTGTAAATTGGGAAAATAATATAAAAAATCTGCATCCCGCATTTGTATTTTGTCAGGTTATGCTATTCTGACAATCAATTTTCCTTGGCCTTAGATACTCTTGGCAAGTTGTCCTCCACAAGAGCTTTACCAGGATTCTAATATTGTGTGCAAATAGATTAAACAAGTTTGTACAAAAGTTGCTGTGGCTGTATTGTATCATCTGAATGTAGTCATTCAGAAAGCAACTTGTTTACATTTGGAAAACTGGAATGTATACATTTTCTTTTCCCGCAGAAAACACAACAAATTCATAAATTCATTTTGAAACAATTCTTGAAGTATCACAACAAAAGTAACAGAATTATAGCATCGTGATTTAAGGGAACCAGAGGTAAATAAACTACTTCATCCTGTCTAGAGGAGTATGGGGCTATATGTAAGGGAACAGTAATATTTCTGCTTTTAAATAAGTTGCTCTCGAGAAGTATGCTAGTAAAAGTTTAGGAATTTGTCGCTGCAGCAGATACAAACCATTATCTTACGTCACTGAAGTATGACTGTAGGTTTAAAAAATGTTCTTATTATGGTAATGACAATAGTGGCTAATGCAGAACTGCACTAAAGTTAATTAGTGAGTTAATTATTTTCACGTTCAGTGGACAAATCTACGTCACAACTTTTGACGAGGGTGTAAACCTTAACATAAAAGTGTCTTCACATTCTGTATCACTCCCATTTGCTGCTATCAGTTGATTGAGAGACACTTGCATAATTTTTTCAAGTTCCCTCCAAGTTTGCTGGCATCTAATCCTGGCCATACATTAACTCACTAGCCAACTGAAATCAGCAAAATTATATCTAAATGGTCTCTTGATGTAGGCACTTCTGCTCATCTGTCCACCCATCCCTTAGGGAGTGGCAGTGAATGATTATTTGGAAATGATGTTTTGGATGAAAACAATCAATATTAATAATAACAGATGCGTTTTTTGGGGATGCAGCAAAACTGTCCATCTGATCCCGCTTTTTTTGAAAATTTTTTGATATGGCGCAACAAAGTAAGAGTACATTATGTTTGATTTGAGTGATAATTCTGGGGGAAAATGCTGTCGTTATTGGGTAGGAAATGGCTGAAGTTTGGGGATTTTGATTTTTTTCTAGGAAGAAACTGACTTTTTATGTGATGTAGTGTTCTTTGTTCTTTGAGCCTGTTTCATTTTGACAATTTTCAGTCTGAACTATATTCTGTGGGAACAGGTGATAATTATGAAGTTACCACATAGAGATCAGCCACATAGAGAATACTTAAGTATCTGTGTGCTCTTATGTTGTTGGGACAGGCCTGTGCATTAGCTGAATGGTTGGGAGCAGACTCTGTGAGAAATCATAGAGCACAGTATGCAAGCACTCTAACTGTAATGGCTAATTACTAACAGAGGCTCAATTATTGTGGTAATGATAGACAGTCAATATCATTAATGCAAAATTGTTGGATTTTCTAGGTATTACTTCTCTAGGAGCATTTTTATAATTATCTAAAACAGTTAATTTCCAGAAATGTTTTCTCCAGATACTTTTTCTCATTTATTGGAATTGAAGTGAATTGATGGTGATGAGTGTTAGCCTGCCATCTGTGCATCTAGAAAACTTTTGTGTTGAGGGAGGGCTAGCATGTGTTTGGTACGGTAATGTTTCATTGTTGGTCCTGGTTTTCAACAACCTGCTCCAAGTGTCCTCGAGAAATACAATTTCTCTCGGAGTCTGCTTACAGTGGCAGCTAAATTGTGTTTCACTATGTCGCATTGTGTATTCAAATGTCTGGCGGGTCAAATTCAATGAAGCAGTCTTGCCCTATTCGTTAAAGCCTTTGTACCACATACTCACTTCTCGGCAACAAATTAGAATTTTTCCGCATGTCTTTTCTCGACCAAATAATTGTTTGAGTCATTTTATTGTCTCTGGGAATATTCCTAATTTTGCAAGCTTTTATCTGATGATATTGGTGGTCAAATGCAACAAACCGAGTGATGTGTGCACTTGGCATGATGAGCAACACGGTACAACTGTCAGAGCTAGATGTGTAGTGCTGTACTATCTGGTCTGTGATTTATAAGTGTAAATGTTATCTGGGATCCACTGAGACTTGATTTGTTTGTCTTAATAACAAATGAGCCTCTAGCCTGTCGGAGAGATCAGGCCCGTTAATCTTCATGCTGAAATATTTTGTTTACCTCGTACGAATCCTGAACTCGATATGTGCTCTTTTTCAGGAAAAGAACCTCAGCGTCCACCTCGACCACGCCTCAGTAAAAGAGCATATGTCAGAACGAAGGCTATGCACTTCAAGATCAATGCTTGGAACTTTGTACGTTTACCACTTCTTTTGTGTAACTGCTCTTGATCAGTGTTACTACAGCTGTATTTGGTTCTATATCACCTTCAGCTTCTGTAGTTGGTTGCACAGGTCTTGCTTACTCCAGTTCTTGCATTATATGTCGCTATCTGCTACAGATTAGCTAACTGAGTGACTTTCCATCTTTGCATTATCTGGAGGTATAGCACGCTGAATGGGCCCAAATCGGCCGATAGTTATCCATGTCTCCTGTTCAGCCCTTTTGACAATCTTTTGGTGAGAAATTTACGTGGACTGGTAAACAAGCAAACATTGTATTTTTTATGTAGATGTGCTATTACATTAGTTTGCCATGTTGGTTAGTATTATGGTTATGAAATGGTCATGCTCAAAATGACTTGATCGCCTTTGCATGTACTGCAGACTATCCTTTAATCTGTCAAAGAGACTTCAAACTTGAAACAGATTGGGATACTGCGTTGGGATACTGCGTATAGAAGGCTCGGTGTTCTCCAGGGTTCCACTCTTCAGCAAAAAAGAGACCTTACATTCCCCTGAACCCTCCTCTGTACAAGGTAAATTTTGAAACCCCTCCCCCTTCTGAAGCCATTTCCACCAAAGGTCGCTGAGGATATCAATCTTCAGAAGAAAAGAACTATAGAAGTTTTTGTTTTGAAATGCATGCAGTGTGTCATGTTTTATGAAATGCTGCAAGGTGAGGCTGAGAATGCGGTCGAGCCCATGATGTTGGAGATGTTGAAATAGTGCATCAGCAGTGGGAGGGTTGCATTGGACATTTACCGCAGCAAATATTAATCAGACATGTAATTTTCCGACTTGAGGCAGATTTCCGACTTCCAGGTTGTGTTTTCTGTTATTCTACTGCCTTATTCTTTACGATTTGATTCCGTTTGTTGGTACATTTGAAACGATGCGCTTATTCTCCGACTTTCAAGCAAGGCAGTGCTTCATGTCTGTATTAGTAGACATAAGTCGAAGGTATACCTACTCAAGATTATGTAGGAAGTAGGCCTCATTCTATGATATAGAAGTTGTTCAGCAGTATATTCTTGCTATTTCTGATGGTCTTTATAGATACATGAGCGACTTTCAGACTTCATGAATGATGAGGATATTGCTGAGGAGGAAGTCGAAGATGA
>JAOBRC010445011.1:0-10780 GCA_027575255.1 Scolionema suvaense
AATGAGACATTTAGGATACCCACTCGGAATGACAGAATGAGACATTTAGGATACCCACTCGGAATGACAGAATGAGACATTTGGGATACCCACTCGGAATGACAGAATGAGACATTTAGGATACCCACTCGGAATGACAGAATGAGACATTTAGGATACCCACTCGGAATGACAGAATGAGACATTTAGGATACCCACTCGGAATGACAGAATGAGATATTTAGGATACCCACTCGGAATGAGGTTACTTTTATTCATCTGATCTGTTAGTGTGATTCCTAGCTACTAGGCTTTGCGGAACTACCTGAAGGGGATAAATTTTTGTGTGGACGTATTTTTGCGAGTCCAATTTTCGGGGTGTTTTGCATGGATTTATTTTTGCGAATCAGAGATTTGCCGAGAAATTGTGTGGAAGTACTTCAGCGAATGAGCATCAACGAAAGATAAAGAGGAGGTTGTCGACATGCGCATATAGAGAAATAATGAGTCTGAGCAAACTGGTATCGATTGACGATCGAAAAAAATTTGTTGTATTTGCTTTCGGTCAGCTTATGGCATCATTTCAATAGATTTTGCGTGGATTTAATTTTGCGAGTTTAGTAAAAATTAGCAAAACTCGCAAAAATTAATCCACGCAAAAAAATACCCGTTAAGGTAGTTTTTGTAAACCTTCGTGCTTTTTTGCAAAAATTAGTTCGGGGAAAATTTGTTCCCCTATAGTAATAAAGCAAAATTAAAAGGACTATCGGTTTTGCTTAGCTGTGTTGTTGAGGATTCTTTAAGTGTTGAAGCCATCGAGTTACTCAGCAACTACATACTTTGTTTGAGTGACATATTTTTTCTTATGCGTGGTTGAACTTCGCACGGACAATTTATGTGGCACCTAATGATTCACTGATGGTCTGATTTTTCAGAAGCCGCTTTTTAAGACAGGGTTAATATTAGGCATACGGAAGGCTGGTAACGATTTATACTATTTGACACATGTATGTCTTATTTTCCTGGTATCCAGAATGAATTGAGTGAAAGAGAAAAAATCGCAATCAGCAATCGGTTGGTGCTCGAGCACTAAATGGCTGATAGTTGTTTCACGAAAGGCGACTAGTTATGGAATATTGTAGAGCCTATTTTCTTTAACTGCTACCGATAAGAAACAACTGTTATAGGAACTAATTCGAGGATCAGTCTTTCTTGTATGATAGCAGCTTAAAGCAGAGTGATGCATGGCGAGGGGGTGGCTTTATTCGAAAGAGGTACAGGAAATTCTCTAATTTGTGGACACTCCGAAAGGAGGACACCTCTGATTAGCGGAAAAATTTATTTTCCCCATCGTTTTCTAGTCAAAACCGTATAAAAAAACTTTCTATAAGGCAGACACTTCAATTAGCGGACACATTTTCTTGCACGAAATTGTCGAAGTTGTGACTTTTCCTCTCTAATTAGCGGACACTTAGAGCAAAATTTAAGAATGCACACTAAAATGAGATCCGCGTGGCATTTTTTCGATCATTTATTTCCAGCCATTTATTAGTTTTAAAGTCTAAATTACTTTTTACATTTTCTAGCTCTTTTCTGGCCCGTCTGCAATTCTGTATGGAAAATAATGGTGGTAGATCACTGGCACCTCGAATGCCCTCGATTCAACCACTACCTAGTGACTTCGTTCGTAATTGAGATCTCTGACTCTTTCACAAGTAAAGAGCAAAGCTTTTCCTTGCCTCAGTACAGCCTAATACCTACTCCAATTTCACCTTTACCATACTTTAGTAAGGTTTATTATCAAAATTAGCGCTCACATTTTGAAACTTTCTTAAAGGCGGACACTTCTAATTAGCAGACACTGACCTCAATCCCCGATGGTGTCCGCTAATTGGAGAGTATCATATCGTATGTATCGAATCATAGCGTATGTATAAAAATGTAATGATGAATCCTAATGCCGTCTGAAGAGGCGCCTGATTGCTGTGTTCTAATACTGCTGTATCTCGTGCTTTAAATCATAGTTTTATTGCTGACTTTCTTTTGCTTCCCTTGTATTGATTGGACCTGCTATTGTTCTCCTTTCCATATAGTTCTCGGTTTGTTGGTAGAACCCTCTTCCATATTCCACGCCCCTGATGGTTCTCTATCACTTGGCATACATTAAGGTAATTAATTTTTGCGGAACTTAAATTTTGCGAATTTGGGTACTTTCCGCAAAAAATTAGTTCTGCAAAACGTTTCAAATCTGCCATTCGCAAAACTTAGTTCCGCAAGAACAATCAAATTCGGAAAAACCAAAAAGAATCGTAGAAAAACGAAAGACAGGCAAATATGGACATTGTTTCAAGCCTTCCATGTTCACTAGCAACTATCCTAACTACTCCATTTGCAAAAATCAATTCCACAAAATCCATTAATGCATGTGATTCGCAAAAATTAGTTCCACAAATTATTTCGGATTGGTTCCCTCTGTCGCAAAAAATACACCTTTTTTTTTTGTAAGCGTCAGGTAATTTCAGCTCAGCCTGAAGTATGCTTAAATTTTTCGTGGTTTCAGGGTCCGTTTATGCTTCCCATATGCTTAATTTCTTGGAGTTGCGAATCACGACAATATAGCTTCTATGACACTGAAAGATTATGCGAAACGAAAAGTTGCCAAATTTGCTATTTTACAGCTCAGTATTTACAAAAAACATGTTGAAATGGTCCCGTATGGGCAACAGCTATAAAGTAAGTTTTGCAAAAGAAGTTCATTGGAAGTAATTACCGGCGAACCTCATACCCAGCCTTGGTGTATGCTTAAATTATGCTTAATTTTTTCAAAAATCTCAGCCTCAATATGCTTATAAGCTTTATGCTTATAAGAAAAAAGGTGTAGTTTCGCAAAAATTAATTCCACACGACTTAATTACCTTAAGGTAGAACACATTGATGGGCCTGCCTTTTTAGTATATGTGTGAATGGAGAGTGAGCTGTTGATTACACGTACATTCTTGCGTTGTAATACTGTTTTGGTATTATACTTCATTCTGAAGACAATTTTATTTCATATTTGCTGACAAGGATTTGAAAATGAGAATTATACTATTCATATGCATGACGGTTCGTGATTTATTTTGAAATGATATTTGCAAGTGTTTTGTTGATCAAATCATTAAAAATAAAATTCATATATATGACGGTTCGTGATTTATTTTGAAATGACATTTGCAAGTGTTTTGTTGATCAAATCATTAAAAATAAAATTTGTAACTCCGGTATGAAATTAGCGTGGACATTTCTTACCAACAGTATGAAAGTAGCATGAACATGCATTTTCTGGTGAGTGTATTTATAATCATATGCAACTTTTTGGACTCACGCTTTAGAGGAAGAGTCCTATAAAATGAGGTCTGTCCGTCCGTCCTTCCGTCATTCCGTCCTTCTGTCCGTCACCAACGCATTTTCCTGGATAACTGCTCAATGAATTTTTCTGAAATTTGGTGTGAAGGTGACAATCCATAATTGACGAAAAGTGATGGAGTCGGAATTTTGAAAAAAAAGTTTTTGTTTGGCTCGCAGGTGGCAATGTATGCCCAAAGTGGCCATTTTAAAGGTTTTTCAAAAATATTTCAAAATCCATTCATTACTTTTTTGCGGTTTTTGGTATGAAACTACAGGACAATAGCACTTATACTGTGGGCCATGTGTCATATATGGGAAAACTATCGTTCGGGTTGCAGTTGGCAATTTATATACGTCAAAAAATGGCTTTTTTGATGGTTTTTTCCAAATATGTCAAAAGTGGTTCATTCGGATCTTGTAAATTTTGGTGTGAATATTTGGGGGCAACTCTTCGCATGTTTTGATCCATAGTCCATGACTCCTGAGAATCTCGTTTGGCTTGCAGGTGGCAATTTACGTCCAAAAATGGCGATTTGGGTTTTTTTTCCTAACATGTCGAAAACTATTTATCCGATTCTTTTCATTTTTGGTGTGAATATTCGAAGCAACTCTGCACATGTTATGAACCATGTGCCTTGCCTCTGGAAAATCTCGTTTGGCTTGTATGTGGTAATTTACAGCCAAAAATGGCGTTTTTCATAGTTTTTTCCAAATATGTCAAAAACTGTTCATCCGATTCCTGCAATTTTTGGTGCGAATATTAGGAGCAACTCTGTGCGTGTTTTCAATCATATGCCATGTCTCGTGAGAAGCTCGTTTGGCTTGCAGGTGGCAATTTATATCCAAAAATGGCAATTTTCAGGAATTTTTCTAACTATGTCCAAAACTGTTCGTATGATTGTTGTCATTTTTGGTGTGAATATTTGGAGCAACTCTGCGCATGTTATGAACCATGTGTCATGTCTCCAGAAAATCTCGTTGGGCTTGCAGGTGGCGATTTGTGTCAGAAATTGGTTATTTTTTTTTGTCCAATCCTGCTTAAATAGTTGATTCATTTTGTGGCTTTTTTGGTGCGATTCTTCGGGCATTTCTACTTATGTTATAAACCATGTGCCATATCTGGGGAAAATCTCATTAAGGTTAGACTTGGGGGTGGTGATATACATCTGAAAACTGCTATTTACAGGTTTTTTTTCCAAATGTCGAAAACGACTCTTCGTTTTTTTCTCATTTTTTGGGTGGATCTTTAGCGCAGCTTACTTTATGCTGCGATCAATACCTTATATCTTGGGAGTATGCTGTTCAGCATGCGCGTTGCTATTTGTGCCATATATTGGCTATTCTGAGGGCTTTTTCAAAATATTTCTAGAGCCCTTCATCGGTTGCTTTTTATTTGTGGTGTGAATCTTATGACTTATGTCTTATTTTTTTCTTTGATTTTACACAAAGATTCGCAATTAAATTTGCGGGAGTCCACTAATTATGTGACTTGTTAATGTTGGTTCCTGTGGGGAGCCAGTGTTCTGCCCTGACTGCGAAGTAGTGGAAGAGCTAAGAATTTTGTGATGAATTTTGCACAGCGTGCGTGCTTTTTCTCCTCCTAAACAGGACCTCGTGAGTGACAAAATACAATAAGCACAGAATCAAAATTCGCAGTTGGCCTTATGGACAATCATGTCGTGCAGAAGGTACGCAATTATTTGAAAGAATTGTTAAGTGGAAAGCACGACCCGTCCATCCTGAAAAGTTGCGAAGTCATGGCCCTGAAGCGTTTCATCTGACATAACATCGATTTCCTGGTGATCATCTGACTTCACAGCTATACCTGGCAAGAGCCTATCAAATTGCTCGATTTCAATGCCTACATATATCCACATGTCACGTCACGGAAGACAGCTGTATGTAGACATGATCGACATAATCTTGAAAACGCATAGTGTAGGCGTGGTAGCGAAACGGTTCCTCCCTAATCCTCGCCTTCAAAGTCGTACAAATCTGATCCGTCACATGGAAACGATTTGGTTTCATCCACATTTTGTTAATGTCATATGGTGTATTTTGCGGTTGTATCAATATATTTTGTTTGCACTTATCGGCTCCACTGTCAGCCATGAGCAGTTGGCAGTCATGCAAGAGTAAGCAATATGAAGGGAAAGGAGGAAGAAATTGGAAGTAGAAGTAGCAGACAAAATAATGTTGCACCATTTTGCCGTTTGCGAATTTCCAATTTTAACCAAAGCACACTATTGTAAATTTCTGATGAAACATGTCCAACGACAACTGGCTGCACTTCGTACCATTTAAAATTCGATCTTTTCGATTACCTTAAGGGAGGAAATTTTCGCAGGAATCAATTTTCCCGGTCAAATTTTTCGGACATTTCGTGAGAAATAATTTTGGCAGTCCATGTTAAACAAAGCATGTCGTGGGAATAAATTTTCGTTGCTGAACACTTTTCATAAATATTTGGGAATTTATTACCCCATCAAAATAACATTTTAGCATGCTGCACTTGTCACTGTAATAGATAGTCAATCTTAGTTCAACGGTAATTTTCGGAATTTTAATTTATTTTCGCTGTTCAATGGTGGGTAAATTTCGCGGGAATTAATTTTCGCCGCTGACCATTTTTGCAGGTAAAAAACGGAATTCAATTTCGCAGATTTGCCCAAAAAACTGCGAAATCCTCGAAATTTTCTTCCCGCAAAAATTTCTTCCCTTAAGACATATATCCATGTATTGCAAGCATCTCACGTATCCCGCTGGGGGGACCAATCGCCACAAATAAGCGGCGGAAAGTAGCAACACCGACTTAGTGGTCGTAATTGAGTGGCATACTAAAATCTGCCACTCTTGTCCTTTCTTAGACAAGTCTGTATCCAAAAACACGACTTAAAGTAAACTAGGATCGGACGTTTCTCGGGAGGAATTTTCGGCTAAAAAGAAGGAAAGCGTGGTTGCTATTACATGTAATACTTATATCTGTTCATTTTTAAATTCGTTTGTGTATTTTTAAAACTCCTTTTATGCTTTCAAAACTTAAGTTTCGCGAATTGTTCAGGGTTGCATTAAACTAAGGATCAAGCTTTGAGGTTATGACTCTTCTCCGCTTCGAATCAGTTCACTCGCTCAACACCAGCTTGGGCAAACCTCATAGGGAAACTGCGGTCGAAGCCTTCAATGCTTACCCAGCAGAATATCCACTTATGACAATCCGACAGCTTCTGATTACAACAAAAATCATGTACACATGTACTATTAAAAACAATTACTTCGAAGCGTTTTTCTGATTGGACTACAACAGATCACGATTGTAGTTTGCGCCAATAAGAATTCAGGGATTTTTTAGCAGCACTTCGATGCCTCTAAATCTGGATGCTAAGTTTTCCTGTGAAGATCTACCGAGCCCGGTATAAGCAGAGCAGTGCTGACGATAAGACAGTGTTGCTGAGAGCGACAGGGTTTGGCATGCAGGTCAGGATCGTACCTTCAATGTCTCGGATTTATAGGATAACGTCCACTCATTTTTCTTGTCTCCACGTTTCTGGATTCTCAGCATTCATAATAAGGAAAATCTGTTTGTTCTTTGAGTCTTATCAATTAGTTCTTAAAGCAATACACCGGTCTTACTAAAAGTGGATTTGGTGTGAAAGATGATCATGTAAAACATCCTGTTTTGCAAAGTAAATGGACCTCATGCCACTTTAACCGAAAAATAGCCTCTCAAAGTAGGCATTTCTCCTGTCAATCACAGGTGCGTCAGCCATATTGGAGAGCTCGCATTCTCGCGAAACTGCATAATTTATGTCTGACGCACAGTCAGACCAAGCTACAAGAAAGTTGAGTGTCCTTTCTGAAAAAGGTGGGATAGAGCTTTCACTTCCTTCTACTGAAACACTTCGAAAATGCCGTTCGTTATCAGCTCCTGTTTGCACTGTAACTCTCGTAGAGATCGAGATAAAAATGTACTCGGAACTTTGTTTCCAAAAAATCTGATAAGGCGAAATTTGTATGTCACGAAGATGACGTGGAAACCACCTCTACCGAAGAATCTGTTTGCTCAGTGTCCATGTTGTGCCGGAGATATTCCAGAGATTTCTGAGCGAGTCACCTTTTTATTCAATCTTGCGTTTTCCTCTCTGCACTGCCTCGACAACAAACATCTTTGGTCACGTAGATGTGTCTTGTTTTGAATCTATTTGGCGGAAACAATCAACACTGTCATTACGGTCGTAGTTCTATAATAATATGTCTGCTGTAAATAAACACAGACTGAGATGTTAATTGAAATCGGATTTTTGGACCACAAATGTCAGAAATTTTCTTGGGAAGAAATTCTTGTTGAATTTACTTTTACGATGGAAAGGGAAAATCTGCGAATTTAGCTGAATAAATTTTTGAGATTTACGGACCAACGCGGAGTTTTATGAGAAGAAGTTTTACAGACCAGAAATTCATAGCTCAATCATCTAGGATGGGACTTGTTCTCATTTCCAATAATTCAGATCCTTTTCATGAAACCCCCGCCTACATTTTGTTTTCAGACCATCAGTGCAGGCGCGTGTAAACTGCAAGATCATACATGACGCGTTTTCAAAATATAATCTGATAGAGAGAATACATTTCACCCTGTTAATCTCGATTTCACACCAGGCAAGCAATGGGCTCATGCAAGTAAATCCAATTTCAGTTGTGTATAGAGGTTGGACCAGCAATGTTGTAAACACGTAAGAAGGATGATGAAATTAAAGTTGATCGTTGAAGAATTTTTCCAGCATTCCAGGCATTTCCCGAGAGCATCGCGACACCGTTACAGTCTCCATTGTTTTCCACGATGAGACCAATCAGTGTTTCTAATGCATCCAACGTCAGGAGAGTCGACATCGCTGTCATTCAAGTCGGATGGGCACGAAGCAGAAACAAAATATATACATCGTAGCTTGGAGTGATATGGTGCCAGGCACTCATTTTGCTCAAATCCTTCGCTGCTTTTCTCACTGCTTGAGTGGTATTCTACCTTTGGTGGTAGTGAAGCCCCTTGAGGAAGATTCATATTTCGTGTTTTGACACTGAGAAACGTTGAACTTCTGTTCGCACGGTTTTTGCCAGGAGTTCCCTTTGAAATGCTGGTCTGACCATGCGTCATCACCTGTGCTTGTACTCAGACCTCTATTAGAAGATTAATGTCGTCGGAGTGACATTGCCTAGGTAAGATTTTTGTTCTCAATTTTTTCACTTCATACATATTTTTCGAAACTTAAATATGCCTTATATATATCACATAACTGTCCCATATTGGTCTTATGAATATCATTTTTGAACGGTGTATTGCTTTAACGCCCAAAAGTGTTTCACCCAAATTCTAAAAACGGTAACTTTGTGGCTTGCTATGTGTCGCATTTATCTGAAGAGACATGTTACCCTAAGGCAATTAATTTTGCGGAACTATTTTTTTGTGACAGAGGAACTAATCCGAAATATATTGCGGAATTGATTTTGCGGAAATGTAAGGAATTTCTGGAATCCGAGCCAATAACTCAAGAACGGATAAAAATCTCGAAAATTGCCGACACCGTTTTGAAGCTACATTTTCCCCGGTTTTTCTGACTTAGTTTTGGGGAAAAATAATGATCGTAGGGGGACTTAGAGCTCTGCAAAGAATTATGAACAGTTTTCTAAGTATTCCCTTCGTTTAGAGGAGCAGGTGGCCGTATTAGCCTGAAATCATCGGATACCAATTAGGTGCATTGTGTTAATGTATCAAACTCTATACAACATTATAGGGACTTTACTAAAGCAAATGACAAGCTCAAAAAGAAACTGCTCTCCGAGGGCTAACAGTATCCTTAAAGTTGCTACAAGAACTTTTGATCTCTTTTATCTCCCTCTGCCTGGGTAGGATCGACAGTGTACGTTCATACAGGATCCGCACTGGAAGCCCTTCTTGTGGTCGTACGTCATACTAAGTGTACTTGAACAGTTGTCTTCCTGTACAATGTGTACTCAGCAAGTGGTGAGCTTGCTATGATGTGTGTTGGGAAGCTGAGTCATCAGTGAGATGGATCGGCTGGAGTAGAGTAAACTCCACGTTGCACATGCGCGGAAGATCTTTCCATGATGTCTTTGTGTTGTGATTTCCGGCTTGGGTGTGAAGCTTTCTCCGTGAGAACTTCCGAGTGTCCTGGGGTAAAGTTAACCTAAGGACACTGGCATTGCCACACGTGCTGCCCTCCAGGGATTGATCGTCACCAGTTAGCTCCGGTTTCCTGAAAAAGAAAATGATGGACTGTGAAGTTAAGTTCCTCATTAAATACTTCGGTATCTTCTTTCTTACCATATCCTCCTCTGGTAAGATGGATGGCTTTTTTGTTGGGATGCTGCAACGTGAGGGGCGGATAGTCGGGAGATAGCTGAAAGAACTTGGAAGCTCTGAACCTCTGCCCAGTTAAAATCCGTAGTGCACGTTCATGTAAGGTCGGATTCAGACTGGAAGTCTTCCTTTAGCAAAAATAAACAAATATCAACCACGCTACCATAATGTAAGGCAGGCCTTATTCAATGAGAAAATGGATTGCCTGCCAACTAATAAGTGGGTCAATAACATTCGAAGATGAAAGTAAACCTGCGTTTCGCGTATGCCGCACTAGGTTGTGCCAGTCACGGTAGAAGTACTACGTTCATAATAAAAGGAGGGGGTGTGGTTAGGGGTGGTTTAGCGGTGGTATAGGGGTGGTCTAGGGGTACCACTCCTTTAATAATGTACGGAAGTGCTATCACGATGTACGTGCACAATAGGAACACAGACAACGTTTCGAAAACCACCTTAAGGGAAGAAATTTTTGCGAGCAATCAAAATTGGGTTTGCCCCCGTGTGTCGATGAAGAAATTTGGCAAATCGAATGTTTTACAATTCATGAAAAATTCTTCTCTCAAGGTACATCAAACACAAGATCGCTGAAAACTTAGTGCTGTGGGCAAAAATTTTAAAGTTCTTTATGAAATTAACAATTCAGGCAAAAGATCGGCTCTGGTCGTTTCTTTAAGTACCAATACAGCATTTCTACATTGTTAGCGCCCGTTTCTATCTTGGATATACCCAAGGAGGTTTAAATAAACCTCTTTGATATACCCTAGTTGTTAAAGCAAATATACGCTTTTTTTATAAGCACCAGTTAATCGAAGATGAGCCTCGGTGGTGCTTAAATTTTTGGAAATTCCAGCCTCAACTGGTGCTTACTTGGTGCTACGTAATTCATCTGTGAATCATCTTGATTGGTTAAAGCAAGGCTTTAACTGATCTTGTCAGACTTTTGCCCTGAGTGCACTCTTGTTTTTAACTGAAGCTGTAAACTTATTGCGCTTTGAGCAAATCAAGAACTCTTTTTTTCTCGAAAGGCTTAGTTGAGAGAATAGA
>JAOBRC010445122.1:0-12007 GCA_027575255.1 Scolionema suvaense
CGATCTCACGGGTAAATGCAAACATGCTGCCAGACGTCTGCTAGCTGCAAATAGGCTGAAAATAAAATGAATTGATGTGGCAAAACACTGATAAAACAGGCTCATGCGGCAATAAAAGTAAAGTGCGGGCGCGGACGCAAAACTAAACATCAAGATTGTGTGGCCTGAAAGAGAGGCTCTGATGCAGCCCAACAGATGACAAACTTCAATCACAACTGCAAAACTTGTTCCTTCAGAGCAGACTGACAAAAGCATACAAGAAAAACAGCATTCGCATAACAGACATAATCTGAATAAAACAATGACTTATCACAAACATACTTGTACACACAAATCCATCCCCACTATAGCCAGTGTTGCATGAACAAGTGTGTGATCCATCTGAATTCATACATTGAGCATTGGCATCACAGAGGTGATCCCCGACCGTACATTCATCGTAATCTGAAATAACAGCGAAATATCACAAACAGTTATCTTTCTACCTACAACATGGAGGTACGAGTCTCTAAGAACATTCTCTTTATTCATCATCCTAATCATCGAAATCTGAAATTAAAATGACACATTACCGCCAATAGTTATGATATATTTACCATGTCAATGTGTGTGGCGTCATAAATGACACATTACCAATAGTTATGATATATTTAGCATGTCAATGTGTGGGGCGTCATAAGGCGCGCTTGCACCAATATTAATAACCAATAATAGGCGAATTTGAACAGCACATAAAGATTTCCCTGTCTGGCTTCAGGGAAGATTGTGGGGTATCTCACAGAGAGTCACTGACTAATACCTAGGAATTTTAGACTGACAGTTACTGATGGGCATATCATTGAGCAAAACCTAGGAATTAGAACCTGCATACGATAAAATAATAATTATCTGATACTGCGTGTTCGTACTGCTCTACTTCCTCAGGTTTAAGAACAAGAGCAGCTAGTGTTTCATAGACCTCTAGCCAAAGTTTGCATAAATAGCCACAGAGAGCATCCTCATCCTCACGATGAAATCATTTTACATGAGAAATCAATACTTATATGAGAATTATTAGAACGTATCTGTTCTGAATCAAAGCTCTATTTGTGTGACTGGAAACATGTGACCATCACTTACAATAAGATGAGAATACTTAATGTTTTGGGAAAGTCAGGGACCAATCAGGCACAAGGATCTGCACTCTACCATATGCGATTTTGCTTGTAAAACAGATTCAAGAACATCAAGGCTGATGATTAGTACCAACACACAACCTAATTGGCCTAAGTCGAACATGGGAGTATCGGGGACGACTGGAGCTGGACTCCGACAGTCTTGGTCTTCCGAAGGTGCCAGGGTAACCAAGTCCACCATCAGGACTTTACCTCTCTGCCCTTCTATACCAGCCAAACCTACGAAACCTAAGAGACAACCAGTGAATATCGACCAGAGGGGAAGGTCACAGCTTAACTGCTCGCTTGTACTACCCCAATGGACACTCCTCAGGCTAATGCTAGCAGGAGACATAGAATCAAATCATGGTCCCAGGAAGAAGGGCCCGAATCCTCTATTCTGTTCCATATGTAAACTGAAAGTTAAAAAAGGAGTCTTCCTAGCTGGAGCATATACGTGTCGCGAACCCGGGTGTGACAACGTCTGTCACAAAAAATGCTGTGGCCACACCGAAAGTGTCTTAAGGGTAGCTAAAGACAAAGGGGCAGATATTTCATGGCTATGTCCTGACCATGGTTCAGGCATTGCTTCCTTCTCCTACCCCACTCCGACACCTGCGACAAATATTGACATTTTCCAACGCCCTTCAGCGGCTGGCAAACCATGTGCACAATGCATAATTAATATCCGTAAAGACCATGAATTCTTAGTACACAGATGTTGTGTAATCAATTGCACTAGAGTCTGCCATTTAAACTGCAGCGGCTATAGCCACCCACGAGACAAAGAACGACGTAATGCAGTAATAGCCAACAGTCAGTGGACATGTCCACCTCACTCAGGCTCAGATCCAGAGTCCTTACCGCAAGGACCCAATAAACCTGTCTCTCATGCGGAATTATTAGCCAAAGGGTACTCAGCACAAGAGGCTCATGCCATGAGGACGCGATGCACCTCGTGTGACGGTATACTTCGTTCCAATGTACCGCCAATCAAATGTATTCAATGCCAAAAACCGTTTCACCATAAATGTGCAAAAAAAGGGGCAGCTTCCATACAATCCAATTGGATGCGTCTATCTTGCGAGAAATTAATAGCCCCTATCCCGCCACCCTCAGCCCCGGAAGAATTACCGACACAAATCTCACAACCAATTTCATCATCTACTAATTTGTCTCTCAATATCATACAGTGGAATGCAGATCGCATAAAATCATCTCTGGCCGAACTTCAAGATATGCTATCAACCTCAGCAGTAGATATATGTATTATACAAGAATCGAAACTCCATTCCTCAGATCGCACACCAGCCATCCCTGGCTATGCGACTCTTCGCCAAGATCGCACAACTTCCTTAGGTGGAGGACCTTCATAAAGAATGATCTTACATTTCAATCATTCCCCAATAGTAAGTCTGCGGGCATGGAAATACAAACTTTTAGAGTCCAAGTCCAACATAAACTCTGGGCACATTTCTCTAATGTATATATTCCACCCGTTACTGTTCAAACCCGGCATTGTTCCGCGCGGAGGTTCTCAGAACTGACCCAAACTGTTTCATTTTGGGAGACTTAATGCCCATTCTACTATGTGGGAGTACATTCAACCCACTGATGCTCGTGGCATACAGGCTGAATCCTGGATAGCTGACTCAGGTCTAAACCTACTAAATGATGGCTCCGTAACCCGTCATAGTCGTATCTCTGGTGTAGGAAGCTCACCAGACATCTCCCTAGTAGGAACAAAATGGTTTTCCAAATCCTCATGGAGAGTTTTCGATCCAATTGGCAACTCTGACCATCTACCAATAGTAATTACCATCCACACAAACACGACCACCAATGCAATTATCCCCAGAGCAGCTAAGTGGTGAAGCAACGGAGTGGACTGGTCAGATTTCACTGACGCAGTGGATGAAGCCATGTCCTCTCTCCAACCTGAACCAAATCTCTCAAATAGGATTAATAGATTCAATACGATACTCATAGACCAAGCAAAAGTGCACATAGGGAAGTGTAAATCTTCCAACAAACGCAATTCTAATAGCTGGATTACAAAGCCCATCCGAGCGATGATTCGTCAATGAAACAACCTACGTAAAACCATCTCACAAAATAGGCAGGCATGGATCGAATTATGCCGGGCCGTTAATGACGCAATAAGGGAATCCAAGCAGCAGTCGTGGCAAGAATACCTACAAGAAATAGCTGATGACCAGGATGAGTCCAGGATGTGGAAACTCATCCGGACTCTGAACGGCACACCAGACACCAACTCCCCAAATGAGGCTATGACTCACAAAGGCCGCACCATCACGTCTCCAACAACTAAGGCCAATATTTTCGCAAATCATTACGCCAAGATTAGCCACCACAAACTATCAGTGGACGAAAGGAAATTTTGCAGAGAAGTATCATCCTCCATAGATGCCCATTCAGCTTCACCACAATCATGTTCTAATTTTACTATAACTGAGATGAAAACGGCGATCAAGAAAATGAAACGAAAGGGAGCCGCTGGCCCCGATGACATCCCACCTACATTCTTAAAGGCCTTAGGTCCTGTCCCCCTATCGGAACTCCTTAATATATTCAACACCTCATTCGCACGTAGCCACCTGCCTCATATCTGGATAGTGGCAACCATTATCCCTCTACTGAAAGCTAGTAAACCAGCCAGCGAACTGGCTTCATATCGTCCTATAAGCTTAACATCATGCGTCGTGAAGCTATTCGAGAGGATGATCGCAGATCGCCTATACTATTTAGCGGAAACCAACTCCTGGTTCTCCAAACTACAAGCAGGTTTTCGAAAAGGTCGTTCATGTGAAGACCAAATTCTGAAGGTTGTCCAGTCAATCGAAGATGGATTCCAGACCAAGCCTTTCCTTCGCTCTGTCCTTGTTTTGCTGGATTTCAGCAAAGCATATGACACGGTCTGGCGGGAGAAACTCCTACATCAGATGCTGATACAGGGAGTCCCTCTCCCATTCCTCCGATGGCTGCGCACATTCCTCTCAGATCGTCGTGCCCGAGTATGCATGTACTCTTCACTTAGCTCAAGCAAACGAATCACCCAGGGGCTACCACAAGGTTCTGTTTTGGCACCCTTACTATTCTTGTTTTATATCAACTCTCTTGCGACATCTCTCCCGGAGGATCTGATTATAGCAATGTTCGCGGACGATGTGACCCTCCTAGCCTCTCATAGAAACAAAGAAATTGCCTCGGATATGATCCAAGCAGGAATTGACCATGTCACCAAATGGAGCAAAGAATGGAAAATTTCCCTTAATGCCAACAAAAGCGAATGCTGCTCATTCTCCACATGGACCAATGATGGAAAATGGTCCCCCAACCTTACTGTCAATGAGCAACCAATCCCTTTCAACCCACATCCTCGCCTTCTTGGCGTCATTCTTGACAGAGCACTGACTTTCTCTTCCCACTTAGAACATCTTACAGTCACGGTCAATAGAAGAACAAATATCCTCCGTTCTGTCGCGAACTCCTCATGGGGATGGCAGAAGTCTAACCTTAGAAAGCTATACTTCGCTGTTATCCACTCAGTACTGCACTACGCCGCTCCAGCATGGCAACCATAGCTGTCTCGAACTAAATTCGAAAAATTAGAACGACTCCAACTGAAGGCTCTTAGAATAGTAACAGGTCACTTACTTTCCTTTCCTAAAGAAGCCATCTTACTTGAATCAAATGTACCATCAATCCAAACATCATCCAAAAGGCTCACGTTGATATCCCATGAGAAGGCACTACGTAGTGCAGGTGACCACCCTAAACGCATCCTGCTAGATGCTTTCCAAGGCCCCCTACGTCTCCCAAATAGACCCAACTGGAGAAAACAATGTCATGATCTTGCCGAACTACTCCCGGACTCTGCCTCTGCCCGCCAGGAAACACTCCTATACCTTACAGCCCTGTGGGACTCTGACACCAGTGATGGTGTCTCAGTCTCATGTACAGTGCCGGGCCTCGCTGGGAAATCGGCTGACACCGAAACCCAACGAGCCCTAGCAACCACATACATCTCCTCCTTCCAAGGTGATCTAGTCATCTATACTGATGGCTCTGCTTCCGCAGGCACCTTGGATGGAGGAGCAGCTGCCGTCATCACATCAGGAGATCCTGAATCTCCTCATGTAATGGCAACGTTACAGACTAAGGGGAGCGCACACACATGCTCATATGAGGAAGAACTAGTTGCCCTCTCACTTGCCATAGATTGGCTACATGAGCAAAATATTCCACCTCACTATCGTATCTTGATATGCACAGATAGCCAATCACTGTGTGCAGCTCTCCAAAGTCATAACCCTGAAGTCTCTACACTTCTTAAACATATACATGCTCTACAGGTGGACCAACTACATATCCAATGGATCCCGGGTCATGCGGAAATAATGGGAAATAAATTAGCAGATCAAGCAGCAAAAGCAGCCACAGAATTGGAACAAGATCAACGACCATCATCCATCACAGCAATCAAATCCCTCATCAAATCGATCATAAAGGATTCTCCTCCCACTCACCAAAGGATTCAACAAACCTATGCAAACTACAAAATATCTAGAGATCAGAAGACAAAAAACCGACAAGAGGAAACACTATTAGCACGACTTCGATCAGGACATCACCCGGCCTTCCTGAATATCAAGAACCGTCTACGTGGACAACCGGATGCCGACGATCTATGCCCCCGATGTCAACAGGAACAACACACGATGGAACACTGGCTTATCGACTGCACGGCGAATATGGAACACCGACAGCGGATCTTTGGGTGCAGCACCGGCGACTTGGACTGGCTGTCGACCAAGCCGGAGGAGGTGATCGCGTTCGCTAGGAAGACTCTGCTCAACCTAGACGCGGACCGGTCATGAGAGGTTCCGGAGGAAGTGGCTTAGTCCACCAATCCAGGTAATGCCTACATATACCTCCAGTCGCCCATCATCAACAACAACAACAACACATTATCATATTGATCGAAAACTCACTGTTTTGCGGGTCAATCAATATCACAAATGGTGACCTCATTGATAAATTGTGAGATCCCTCGCTTCATTTGGGGGAAACTGGTAAATGGAGAAGCCACCCTGGGAAGCTACAATGAGAAACTCAACTAAAATATTTGATGCTCTTAAGATCTATGAATAGGCACTCCCATGAGACGACTAAAGACTCATCTTCAACCTTTTCGAGGGATTAAGCAGGGTCACAATACTTATATCTAATCATACTTCCAATGCAGATCTCTTCTAAACGTCTCCAAAAACATTTCAGAAATATATCAGTCCAGTGCCAGTGTCAGGATTTCAGCACCAATCCAAACGCCCTGAGTGGCAATGTAAGGGCACGTAAAGAAGTGCAAAGAGGTAGCGGCCAACTATAATCAGAAGCAGTGAAGTAATTGGGCCATAGTGCCATAGCAATGTTTCACAAGCACTATTCATAAAAGTACAGGTACAAATCACTTCCTTCGAGACAAAGGTCTTTGACAAGAGGTACTGCTCTGTCCTCGCAATGGAGCCAGCTCTTACCAGAAAGGAGCCTAAAAAAGTCTGATTAGAATCCAGTCAGCAGAGAGCCACTCTCGTTGATGGTAGTAATTAGCTAGCACATTTTTTAAATGAAACAGCATCACCAGACGAGGCAGGTACAAGCGAAGGCTCTTCGGAGAAGTGAGTGACAGAATGCCTTGTCTTTCCTGGTAGACCCATCAACAAATACGAAGAATGGATGATAAGATATCGACCAGAACAGGAAAGTCAGCTAGACTTTGACAGTCAGGTTCATTACGGCAGAACATTTCTGATAGAAGCAAGTTGGATTGAAAGAAGGCATGAAACGACTCCTGAAGAGTATTTGCCACAAGTGCAGGAAGCATGAAGCTTCTTGTCTCGCTGCGCATTCTCAGATTTTTCCTCTGAGTACATCCCTGTTCAGGTAGACCCTGGCAATGTTCCTGATAACACACACAATCTTCTTCTCTGTGCAAGCTGAACAAGGATACATTCTGATTATATGAGAAGATAATTTGCGTACGATATGTGGTTCGTCTGACGTGCTCTGAAGTCTATCCATGCATTAGGATAGGCACATTGTCGATGTGAACAGGAAAACACGATAGTCAATTGTTATTTGGCTTGAAGTTTTTCCCCATTATCAAATATCTGAGCGAGTAGCAAACAGACTCATCAGCACGAGGTATAGTGTTATGACAACAGCTGCTAAAAGATGAGTAAATTAAGAAGGAGCACGGCAGGTATCGCTAAAATTCGATCAAGTCCTGAATTTCAGGAAAATGAAAGAAAATTGGTTCGTAGTTTTCAATATGTAGATTTTGATCTGAGCCAGGACTTCGAGTTGGATCGTGCCTCATGTGGACTCTTGAACGATTGGCCTACTGGAACACAATGTCACGGTTCATTCAAAGCTTTAAGGTAAAAACAAACACAATCCTAAAAACATGAATTTTACATACTCCTCATAATCCTGTACTCCAGTTAATGACTTTCAACAGGAAGACATGTTCCATCAATAATAAAAGTAACACCAGCAACGTAACATGACCCTGATTCAAATGCTAGTATTATATTGAATGTTAGTATGTTAGTATTATATTAGTACTATATTCTGTAACATTCTAACACATTTATTAGTAGATTATTAGCTATATGAAATATGGTTGTCACAACTAAAAACGTAGGAGTTCGTAGACAGTGCACATGTGATTGCAAGATGATGACAGTCACTTACGAGGACATATATCTTGGTCGCAATCAGCTGACTGGACAATATCTCCAGTTGATTCACATGAAACATCCAAGCAATAACTGATATTTCTCTGGGTACCATTTCCACATAAGCCAGTACATCTACCAAAACCAGAGTCCACACTATACACTAAAAGTGGAAGAAAAAATATTCATTCAATTAAAACAGAGATCTGACATCTTGATGTTTGTCACTTATTCTGCAAGGATATACCAATGCAAACAAAATGGCTACCATGATGTTCTGCTTCTGCACATCAAACTAGACATCGCATTGAGGCACTGCATGTGCTCTGTCCTGTGTTTGGCTATCATCTGTCCGAACCAGCGGCTTCAGTACAAGTATTCTAGAAGCCATTCTATATTGAATGACACAAAAAGCAACTATTTTCTGTCTATAAAACAACTACTGTTTTCTCAAAACAGTTGAGTAGTATCCACATAGATACTAGAGGTAACCTTCCAGATCACGATTTGCATAAACCCGTTGGCATATAACTTTCATTGCTTTGAAGTTTCACACCAAAAAATACACAAATCAGTCAAAATCAAAAAGGATCAGTCCTCAAAACATTTTCGAAAAACCCGAAAAATTGATTTTACACATGTCCAAGTTGGACAAATCTTTTCCTACGAACATGGTTCATAATGAGTAGTCTAGCCGCTAAGAGTCACACTAAAAAATTAAAAAGAACTAAGGAAATTTACACATAATCATCTTGAAAAAGCCCTGAAAATGGCCACTTTTGCACATAATTATTGCCACTCGTGACCTGAAGAGAGTTTTTCCAGCTGCGGTTCACAAAAGTAGCATTGTCATTTAAGGGAACCTAGACCAAAATAACAAGTGTGAGTGACTAAAAACTTTATAAAATATGCCAGTGGAACCTAGCCTTGTCTCTTAAGACTTACGTCAGTATGTACGCCCGCTGTAGCCTGTAGGCGCTTTGTCACTGAACCGAAGGACAGGTTAATTGCAGCAGCAAACCTGAAGTTCTCCGTTCCTCGGGGGAAAAGTTCCAACGATCACAGCAACCAGAGAATATGTCCATCCAGAACTACTCTCTCAAGTGAAGTGGCGGTTCAGTTACATTCTATCAAATGCCTAGAGGACTGATCTTGATTGGATTGGTTGAAATTTAAATAAGAATTGCTAGCCCTTGTGCACGTGCAGAATCTTTCGCTTGCTATTGGTTCTTAAGGGAATGTTTCAAAAACTTGTTCTGTTTAAGTTTTGCTTCCATTAGTCTATTTTCTCTATGTACAAGTCTGTTATGTCAGAACTTCTAAATTTATACCATATGCCAGAAGGGCTTTATGCCAGACATTAGAGCAATTTTAAGAGGTAATGCCGGACAATGTACTATGTCTGGCAGTATTTACATAGAGGCTCGTAAAAGACCCTTGGGGGAGTAAATAGCTCTTTACAGACCAAACAAGAATCTTAGACTTTCCCAGATACGCCGTAGGTTCAAGACTCCTATGAAAATTTGCAAAACAAAATGAAGTATGCTCCAGATCTTGTGAAAAAAGTACAATTATCTATTTGGGCCATTCTCATCCTAAAACGTTTTCTCGCATATTACCCATAACTCACTGCCTTGGTAACAGTAAAAACTCTAAAAATGGCCCAAAAAAGTTTTTCAAATATCTTGCTTCATCACTTCATCTCAAAATTTGACCTTGATGTCAAATTTCATAAAAATTCTGTTTGACAGTTATCCAGGAAACAGGACGGACCTTGTTTTATTGGGCTCCTCCAACAAAGAAGGAGCAAAAAAACAATCATACTACTTTCATTTGCAGAACAAGTATTTTATTCTGCATGAATGCTTGGAGGAATTCATACTAACTATACATCCAGAAGCAAAGAATACTGTTTAAATATTGATTTCCACAATGTAAGTGATTGCAGAAGATCTGACCCACAGAATCTTTCCGTAAGTTAGAAAACTCACTACATTCAAGGATGCAAAACATAAGCTAAATTCCAAGTACATATGAGGGGTAGCCACTTCTCATAAATGACTTGAATGGGGGTGGGGAAAACATTTGACCACTTAAAAGGGGGTAAGGCTGAATGCAGGGCTCAGTTTATAAATGAGGAGGGCTTCTCACATATTTTCTGAAAAAAAAGCAACAAAACAAAAAATGCCCTAGAAGTGTGGCTTATGGTCCTACTTCAAAAACTATTGTGGCATCCATAATAATGCACCTTATAGGCCTTTATTTGATTGAAATGACAGAACAAGCAAGCCCATGGCACATCCACAGTTTAATAGTTGGTTGTAGAGTCTTCCTTTTCGCAGATTAGGAAACTAATAATGTGGTGTATGAGAGTTCTTATTTATACCGGTTTAGGCCTGAATGGGGAGTATGCTTGAAAATTGGGGGAAGAAACCGTCTGCAAACTACGTTTCAAAAATAAAATTTAAGTCACTACAAAGATTCCTATAATTTTTGTCTTACTGAGACAAACTTACCCCTATGCACTAGAGGTCAAAAGCGAAAAATACGCTTCTTAACTTCCATAAATTTACATATCCACCCAAAATAGAAGTTCTACTGATACACCCCGGCCAAACTCTGCAACATTACGCTAAATCCATGGGTTTCATAACTTTTATGAGTATGAGGCTGTAGTAGGCTGCAGAAAGTAGCCAGCTCAAATTCTTTGTTGTCTGTTGTTGCCTCACACAGTTGGTCACATTCATGAAAATGTGGCAGGCAAAAAACACTAGAGAATATCTGAAAAGAGGAGTCTTGTTGAGTATGTTGCTGAATGCTTATAGAACGACAGCGCACCCAGCCCTAAACATAAACAATCAACATAGTATTCTGCACAGTGAGCATTTGAAGCAAAATTTGGGTAATCTACACTGAACACTCACATCTAAACATGCCAAGTTGTATGGTTCTTTGTCTAAGTTAGAACTCTTGCAATTGTCTTGAAGACTTGGAAGCTGTCTTGTAAGCATATATGATTCTGGTAGTCAAACGTCAAGAGAGTGCTATAAGCTCTCCTTCGGGTATTCTGGGGCTTAATGCATAGCATACATTCGCAACCGTAAAACACATGAAAATTTTGCATTTCTAGGAAACTGAATGAACAAAAGCCACAACCACTTTCTTATTGCAATAAGATCAAGCAGGAAACCACTTTTGCTCATGGGTACTCCAAAATGCACAAGTCACACTCTTTAGCATCACATCACAGTTTTATATAGCAATGAGCAGTTCCAGTAGTTCCTTATATGCTGAGGGAATTACAGAGCTTCAAAGTTAACTGGCCTCGGAAGCACTAAGACAACATTTCATAGTGTACTACAATTAAAATTGCATAGAGGGACTAATACTAAGAGAGAGAGAAAACTGAAGACCTTCATCTCTATCTAAGGTTTTAGCCAAAGGAGAAGACAACAAATGGTTACAAGGTCAGAGGACAATAATGTTAGCACGAAATCAAGAATCAAGTCCAACTGATGACCAATCACCTAAACAATTGCAAACACTGTGTTGAATTAAATACTTAAGAAGGAATTATTGAATCGAGGAACACACCGCAACACAAAATAGAAGTTAAGGATACTGCAAAGGCTCAGATGGTGCTTCATTCGAGAGCATACAAATTAGTTTCAACAAAGTTTTCAAGAAGTCGTATGATGTTCAATGCGTCAATGGAGGGTACTTGTATCATATCCTGCAATTTTTTAGATAAATTGCCACCTGCTGCCTGTAAACAAAAGGAATATTTGAAATCTTGCTTATGGCCCTTTGCAAGTTCTAAGTCCCCCTGTGCTCAATATTTTTTCACCAAAGCAACTCTAAGTGAAACGTACATGTTATACCTCCAAAGCGGTGTCGGCATTTTTGGAGATTTTTTGGAGATTAGAAGTTATGGCTCGAAATGGGAAAGATTTGGGAAATTTTGTTATGAAATCACTAGATTTCAACTTAAATCGTTCATAACTTTCGATCAAACCAAAAACAACAAAAATGCCGACACCGTTTTGTAGAGTCTGTTGAGATCTTTCGATTGATGTATAATTTGTACACTAA